>JAOXJP010112171.1:0-14085 GCA_025762735.1 Platanus orientalis
AACAGGCTTTGTTAAATGGGAGTGTGGTGTTGATTCTTTCATTACGTCTTCCTGAGGGACACAACCAACATATTCTCCTAACTTAGGCTCAATTGAGTTATAAATGTTGGATTTTAAAGTATCTACGCCCTCAGGAGTGCCCAACACTACCCCAGTAGCGTAAATTCCATCCCTTCCAAATGATGGCATCTTTTTTTTGCCTCTAGCCAACTCTTGCAACATACATTCCATACCCTTCATGCAAGTATGGATTTCTCTTACCTCCTTGACCAGCATATCTATATCACATCTTAGTATAGAAATATTTGCTTCCACGATTTATATTCTAGTTTCCATTGTCTTTATTGAAAAGCAAATGAATTGTAAATAATATGGAAATGAAAATGGGTGACAGGATGAGGAATTCATAATGATTTTTTCCATTTTAGAACCCATAAACCCAGTGGCCTGGCTATATGGTAGTTCAGAATGTTAAAGGCGATGAACAAGTTTGTACCTCAAGAACGAAGATAAAATAACGGATCCTAATATGTTAGCCACCACGACTTGATTATCACCTCTTCCAAACACAATTAATTTACAACAAGTGAAGAAAACTACTCAATACATTTTGACTATTTAAAACCCTAAACCATTTGAATGAAGGAGAAGACTTGAAGCTTGTCCAACACACCCAATCAGGAAAACCTGAAAACCAATATAAATAAAAAGACTTTGGGATAAAGTTGTAATTTCAATACAATAATTTCATAAATATTAGTAATATTTAGTGGTAAATTCAGCTACTTTCCAAACTGAATGGTCAAATCATTCTTCAAAAAAAAATCGCGTGCTATGTATGCAACCATCCAACACGCCTACGAGGAAGGAAGAACAAATAAACGATCAACCCCTTTATTGATAAAGATATCAAACATGATCTGTATTCTTCATCTCAGGGTGGAACCCGATTGAACAACAAGATCCGTGCATCAACCATTACTGGAGCGTACCACCATTTTCATAATATCCAATGGCAGTTTACCGCCAAAATCATGGGACATCAAAGTACCTGTTTACTCTAAAATTCGCACAACTACCACCACCACAACCAAGAATGATGTACGAGGCTTTAGATAAAAACTTAAAACTTCTAGTGCATCAAGTTTGGGGCTCAGTATCAGGTTTTATTCTTATCAGATTTGCTTTGGAGCTATAACAACGATGGAATCTCTAATATATCTGCACACATATGGTTTACCTTAATGAAGTTATTTGGTGTGTTATGCTCTCATTGAATTAGCATTTGAATAATGTCATATGCACGGCAAAAAATGAATGGTTCTCCAGCGAGAAGGACAGTACTTACTCGTCCTCGCTTGAATATTTTAAACAATTGTAATCAAAAGACCCTAATTTCTACTATAAGATTTAAGTTGACAAAGATGAATTGATTACAAACATAATTTGAGTGGACAAAATGATGAAAGAAGATTATAGACTGTTCGGAGATGTAGTTTGCTTTGATACTACTTATCGTAAAAATGAAGAAAATAGGGCGTTTGCATTGTTCGTAGGTGTAAATCATCACAAACAAACCATTATTTTCGAGGCATCCCTATTATTTGATGAGACAATGACACTTTTAAATGGATTTTCAATAACTTTCTGAAAACAAACTCATGAAAGAAGCTAAAGACAATGCTAATTGACCAAAATGCAGCGATAGCAAAGGCTTTGGCTTTGGAGTGGCCGGAGATGAACCATCACCTCTATGTATGACACATTTTTCAAAATGTAGCTACAAAAATTAGGCAATTGTTTGACCAATATTCAGCTTTTGGCAAAGATTTTAGTACTTGTATCTATGAACGTGACTGTGAAGACTTTTTGGATGCTTGGAGTTCAATATTGGACAAATATAATATTCATGATAACGACTATTGAAGAGGTTTATCCTAAGAGAAAAGTGGGCCATGGTGTATGGTCGACAAATGTTCTATGCAGGCATGACTACAACCCAACGGAGTGAGAACATGAACAGTCAACTAAAGTTTTATGTCACTAACAAGCTCAATATCCTCCAATTTTTTGTAGACTTCCAAAGGATGCTAGAAACCCGCCTTTATAAAGAGTTGAAGGCTAATTTTCACTCACGTCAAACTACTCCAATAATGTCTGTCGAGGCTACAATACTTGATCAAGCTTCCAAGGTGTACACACAAGAAATTTTTAAGATCTTTCAAGCTGAAAAACTAAAGAACTGAAAGTGTTTAATGTACAATCATGAAGAAGAATGGAGCATGATAAATTATTGTGTCACCCAGTCAGGCAAGAAACATGAGTATATTGTTTACTTTGACTCATTGAGCTATGCCGCTGATTGTAGTTGCAAGAAGTTTGACTTTATGGGCATTCTATGTTGTCATACCTTAAGGGTGCTAGAATTGAACAATATACAACATATACCAAAGCATTACATACTCAAAAGGTGGATAAGAGATGCAAAGGTGTGATCAACAGAATGTGCATAAAAATAAGGGAATAAACCCTAAAAAAGAACTACCCAGAAGATATAGAGATATGTTCCATTTTGTAGTTCAGTTAGGGGTAAGAGCTATGGAAAAACCCGAGAGTTAAGAATATATTATATCAAGTTTGCTTCAGTTGTCTGAGAGTGTGGAAGCAATTTTGAAAAGTGGAGGTACTGAACATGAATCAATGTATGGATCTGAAAATGTTAACTGTAAAAGGATCCCTCAATCATCTGCTCAACATCTCAATAGTAAAAATTAAAAGGAATCTGCAATGGCAGAAGACAAGACCCAAACCTATGTTGTACTACTTCCAAAAGACCAAAAAGTGTGCTTGAAAAGGCTACAAAGAAAAGAGAAGAAAGAACAAATCCATAAATCAGGATCACCAAGAGAAAACAAAGAATCCAAAGGGTGCATGTGCTAAGGGAAGTAGATGTCCTCCAACAACTACATTGAACCACAATTCATTGCCAACACAGGTATGGTGTCATGTCGATGACCATGAACTCATATTATAATGTTAATTAGGAAATATTTCATCATTCTAGAGCACAACCATACAATAACATTTAGTTAACATTTGTCTCTATTGGGTTGTGTAAACATTAGGACTCACCCGGTCATTGTGAGATGTAACAAGGTGTTCCATACAATTACCATGTACCTTACACTACTTACATGAGACCTCAAACTTTAAACCATTCAGTAAACAATCCATGGAGATTATCAATATACCAACAAAACCAACACAGCACCACAACAAATAGCCTTATAGGACTCCATCCTGTACCAAAAATAGTAAACTTAATTTGGTTCACCAGATTTTCATAATATAAAACCTATTACTCTCATTCCTGATTGTTATTAATTTTTTATGCAGGCATCGTTGCTGACAGGTTTTCAAGGACCACCCCAATTTTTTCACCCTTTCAACTCCTTCCTTACAATCAATTTTGGTCATGCACATTGCATGGAAAAAGTATACTGACAGTTTGTTTGTATAGAATGTGTCTGAATCCAACACAGTTATAACTTATGAAATTGTAGTTTATTTCCTCTCATTGACAAAAAGAGTTCAATGCACTGACTAAACATCGTTTCCATTCCTTAGGATGTACATAAGACGCTGAAATGAAGGACCAGACAAGACATATATTGTAAAGTGAAAAAATTTCAACTTCTTTAGGTGCCAATAATAGCTCTTGTCTTATTGTGTCATTCATCACCAAATTGACATTTGCTATACAACAATACTTTTTCTTATACTTTGTAAAGTGTAGATAATGGATAGGGAGATGATGCTATAAAAAATAGACCAGTATAGTTCAACTTTGTTAAAAAAATATAAAGCTTTCGTATTTTGTATAGAACAAACATATATACAAAAAACAATAGACTGTTCTTTGAAGGTGGATATCATGCTTCTTCTTTCGTAATGCTCGGTAAAAACTATACCAATTTCATTACAATCCTCCTAATATCATTCACAAGCTACTGAATAGTGTCTAATTTCAATTCAATGACAATCCTCCCAATAAATTTATAATATCGATGAAAGTATTATTTACTCTTACATTGTGTAACTTTAAGTTTTAAGCGTGACTAACAATGAAAATGTAAATAAAATAATTTTGTATCTCTTATAGAGTGTTTAAAAGTCGAAATATGTAACATGTAATTATTACATAAGTAATATTTGGTATTGAGAGTAAGTAACTTATTCCTCCATGATCTTAACTAGAACAAAAGGAATTCATTAAATTATTAGACAATGTTCACCGTATAATTAACTTATAAATTAGAACAAAAAAATCCACTGGTAAGAAAACTAGAATCTTGTTATTAACTCAAAAATAGTTTAAGCTGTAACAATCACAACATGTGCAACGAACTTTACTACTTAAAAGGAAGGTGTAAGTTGTAATTCTGAAGTGTACAAATATGTAAGTTTAATAAAATTATTAAGTAAATTTAAGTACTAAAGTTTAGTAACTTTTATACCCAATGCACTTTCACTCATAAAAATATACAATTTTACTTATGAACTTCAGTCACTTAATAGTGGTTATAGGTATGTAAACATAATGAAGTTCAGTAACAAAATTAACTATTGATACGATGTGTAATATTAACATATGAGATTATGTAACTTTATGTTTTGTTATGTAGTAACGCTTTTAAAGGTTCCATAAAGTTTACTTAGAAATAAGGGTAGCTTTTTGTTTTTAAGATGCGTAACTTTAAGTCTTGATCGCGGGTAACTAAATTTATAAGTTAAGTCACAGATGTGAGTAACATTAAGTTACACGAAAATGTGCCTTTTATGTGTATCGAACCTTTATTCATACATCTGTAATGTTTCCTAAACAACTGAGTAACTTCAATTTGTATTAGTAACTTCTCTTGCTAGATAATGCTTGAAATAAAGGTTCAGTAAACACTTTTATGGCTGTAAAGACAGAGACAAATGTGTTAGTTATAATTATTAATTTAAGTAACATAAGGTTGAGAGAAGGTAAGTAAAAATATGTAAATTTATTTTTTTGTTTAACTAAATTTAAGTCATAAAATTACGTATATGTTATGCGAAATGAATATTCACTCAAAAATTTCACCTATTATGTGTATGTACAAGCATGTAATTTACTTTTATTCACAAATGGAAGTAACTTAAAGTTGTACGATTTAGTAAATTGTATCGGGAGGGTACGGCTGTGGAAATATGTTACATTTCATCTAATGTTCATTAAAGTTATGTTGCAAATGTAAGTAACGTTTATGTGAAAGAAACATACTTTGACCAGCTTCTCCAATGGAAATGTAAACATATGTAACTTTACATAAATATTCTCAGTAACTATTACTTTCACTATTAAATACATTTTCTTCTATAGTGGGTTCACTGATTTATGTATCTTTCAATTACAAAGTTGAATAAATTTAAGTCCTTGTAAACTTGGAAAAAAATTAAGTTGTCATAGAGGATAACTTGTGTTCTACCATAGTTGTCTCCAAAAATGTCATGTGTAACTTTTATTTCTTAATGTGAGTATCTTATAGTTGTCTTAGTAGGTAACTTGTTTGTTGGGTAATAGTCCCCAAATGAACAAGGGCTAGGTTACTAAACAAAGGCGTTAGGTTACGGCCACCTAATGTTATATGGTATATAGATCAGGAGCATCATGAATGTATGGGACAAGAGGAACAACGGATGAGGGATAAGAGCCCACTCACAGTATTTTACTCACCTTCGTGTGAATGTACTATTTAGAACAATAGAGTACATTTGCAGAAGAGATTAATGTCATGGTGAAGCTCTTCAGGCAGTTATGATCATCATTGTTCTATCGTATTACAACTTCCCTATGCACTTTGGAACTCATTCTTCACATTCTTAATTTTTTAGTTTGAGTTTTGAAAAACTAAGTGTTAACCAGTGGTGATTCGTAACAACCTTCTCTTGTGTTCGTGTTCATGCCAAATGTTTTTCCTGTAAAAAATCAAAAAATATTAAATAAAGTAATAGAGATGGAAGCATTAATTATCATCACTGTTTAGGTTAACAGACCAAGACGTTGATGATCGATTCCGTTTGTGTTGAGTTACGGAGCTATTACTTTGAAGACGGGGACGTAAACTGTGCTCGACTCCGTCTGTGTTAAGCCCACCTCTAAACAGGGTATGTGGTTAAATATTATTGGTGGTATATGACGGGTGTATTACAAAGTGGTGTAATAGATATAGCCCCCTTATTTCTTGTATTGGTTAAGCCCACGTCAAGTATATCCCACAAAATATGAACCATGCAGCTCATACCCTTGCTCAGTCCATTACAAGGAAGACCTGGTCATGGGCTTGGTTTCATGGACTACCTCTTGGCAGCCTGGCCCATCTCCTTAATGAATTACTACTTTACTAACCACACACAAAAAACCCATGATGTAACGTGGGACAATGGGAGTGGTTGTGGGTGTGTCATTTCCAATGATAGGAGAAAGTAGTGGCATAATTGAAGAAAACTGAAGAGTTTCGTGAGTGACTTAAGGAATTGGATATTGGGATGAGTGAGCTCCAGGTGGAACTATTGGACAACAAAAAGAGAAAAAGTAAATATTGGTTAAAAAACGTAAAAAGGGTTACCCCAAGGTTGTTAAAATCGAGATCCTATATAGGATAGGTGAGGTGGTCTCATGGATCGGATCGAGGATCGTAAGACTACTTTCTATTAGAAATAAAGGGAAAAACCACAATAATAATGATGCATGTTAAAGAATCATTAAAATTATTAAAGGAAAATGAATAAAATTTGACATAGTCTTAACTTTTATACTTTTTTGCCTGTATTAGCTAAGAAAATATTGTACTTTTTTCAAAACAAATTATCCATAAAGTAAATTAATTAGCTACCAAGTATCAAATTACATTGTTTTCAAAGTTTCAACACCACAATAACAAAACTTATTAAATTACTTAAGTGGATTCATACTAGATGGTTCATATTTCAATCCCTTTTTACTACAGTTAAAAACAAAACTCACAAAACTCATTTCTTCTTTAGTTGTTCTTGCAAAGAAAAGTATTTCTTTCTCATTTGGGATAGGTTCACCTGCGAAGAAACAGGATTTTGGTTAGCTCTACTCAACTTGGAACTCCACCTATAAACTGTTATCATTAAAATATGATAATTCCAATCAAACTAGCATTGGCTTGACTATTGTCTAGATCTATTGTAACGAGTTCTAATTGAAGAACAACTTAATAGGATAGGTTATAAAGATTGGTTGGCTTTGCTCATTTGAACAATTGAACCTTGCAATAAAAGAAACAAAATAATGTGAACAAATAGGAAAGGAAGGGTCGTATTCACATATTATTTTCTTTAATAGTTTAACCTGAATTAAGATTAGTATTTATAATTAGGGGTTTTTTTATTAAGCTTTAGTGTTCTATAATTATAAAATATGTGTTTTTTTGTGGGATCATGATAGAATCGATTAGGATCACTTGGATGATTTTGGATCGTAAGATCATAAGATTCCACAATCTAGAATGGGATCCAACTAAGACCTCATAATTTAAGATTCTGATAAGGAGTCGGATCAATTAGATGATTTAAGCTCGTAGGATTGTGAGATCCTACAATCCGGATCGATATCCTGATAACCATGGTTACCCCCTTTGCTTTAGTGTAATAGAATATATATCTCTATCGCGCACTCTTTACAATAGATGTGTTTTTTCGTATGAAAATTTTTGCCCTTAATGCATCCTTTGAAAAGATGTGTTCATTTATATCTTTTCACTTTTTATTTTAAGAGCTTTTTTTACCTATGTTTTAACATATCAAAATTTGTTACTCTTTTTTCTTTGGTTTTCATTAGATTTCGGGATTTGCTTTTAAAGACAACTAGTGTTTGGAAAGTGATTCAAGATAGCACATTGATTCGCTTAATTATAACATCACTGTGTTTATTAAATCCTTGGGCCTTCCTTGTTTGAACCCTATTGTTAACATAGTGGGTCGATTAAAGACTTAAAGGCAACATTTCTAACATGCCTCGAACCATTGTACTATAAATATCATTTTCTTACAAATTTTCTCTTGTTGTTATGGTCATTTCAATACTATTTCACAACATTTTGATACTGTGATCATTTCAAAAACTTTAAACCCTAAGGATACTTTAGCATATTGAAAAGAAGTCAACTGCTTTTGATCATTTTAAATACCTAATCCAATGACAGATCTTATTTATTATTGGGTTTTTCTTTTTACCTTAAAATTCGAGGCATCTTAAGATTTAAAAAAAGAAATAAAGAATCCAAAGTGAAAAGTTATATGAGATTCTAAAAAAGAAAAATACTAATCTTAAGAGACATGGTCACATTCTCATTCACAAATCACAATAAATGTTATTATAAAATAATAAAATAAATAATAATCACAGCAGATGCTAATAAGTACGAAAACTAGCTCGGAAAGGAATAAAAGTTCCCAAAATTAGACAAAATTTATATAACACAAACAACCTTGATAATTGAATATTTTCATTCAGAAGCCAACCTTACTATCAGAAAGAAGCCATACCAATACCCTCTTAGATCGAAAAAAAAACCCCATCCTAGACAATGTGAAAGGTTTGAGTAAGATGCAGATATGGATATGAAGAATCATTGTGTTGCTACCTGTCCTATTTTAGGTTTGTTTTAAAATGTTCTAAATTTTAAAGTACTGGTGAAACATATGTCAGCACAACAATGATGCAGAAAAGGTTTTCATTTGGCACCTTGAGACCCTCTATGTGAATTCGAATGGATAAAGAATAATTTTAAGTATTTCTTTAGGATATGCTGTTTTATTGCGTTAACTACAAAGAGGAAAAATAGTTTCAATAATACACAAATAAAAAAAAATTAAATTGATGGCCATAAGATCATGAACCTAGCAACATTATCAAATCTACAAAATAATAGGAAAACAAATTCTTGTTGGATACAATTGTTACGTATTTATTTTTGGTTAAGATCTGGTTTGTTCTGCACAACCTTAAGCTTTTTTATTATAAAAAAGGTAAATAATGGCAAAAACTGTCATAGGCCCAGGTCGATAACATAAGCAACCATTCCCATATATGGCCACATTACCCGAATAGTCAACAACTATGCTTTATATATATATACCCCTTGACTTTAAATCCCAAATAAACACCCATATGATACAAAATAAAATGAATCAAAACCAATTTCAAATTTTAATCAACTTTTGCCTGCAACACTTCTTCGCTGGTGATGGCACAGTCAGATTCGGATTTTGACTACCCAAAACATAAAGACATATCAATATAATTATTTAAAATAAATTTTAATTAAATTTGATCATCCTACTGGGCACTTGTGTCCCATCAATTACTCAAGAGTAACCACGGGTTTTGTGTAAATACAGTTTTAAAGCAACTACAAATACAAAGAAGACGTGCCTTCTTAACCGAAAAATATGTGCTAAAGCTACCATATGACAGACTGCAAGGAATAGAAAACTGGGTTTTCTATAACAAAAGAACCCATATATTGCTTCTTCTTTTTTAGTGAGGGTGAGGCGGGGTGGAGAAATATTGCTGATTTGCTTGCCCATTCCACAAAATCTCAACATCGTAAACAAATAAACCAATGGTCAAAGCATGGAGAAGTCATGCTTAAGCCATGCCAGTATCTAAAGTTTGTCTCCCCTTGGTATCTGTTGATGGTTACAAAGAAGAAAAAAAATATCACAACAACAAATCAAAAAACTTTTGAGATTGAAGACAGTGTTTGAGAGAGATATTAAGCTACTCAAAATTACTAAACACGAGAAATTTTGTGAGTTTTTGCGTGCCTGGGTTTGTGTGTATAACCCAAGGTAGTCATATGTAAAACATCACTACCTTGTCAAAAACAGAAGATGACAGTTGTAGAGTAGTGATAATCAAAAGTAAAAAAAATGAAACACCCAAGAAAGGTATCTAAGAAGAATAACCAAAAAAACGCAACACTTGTACCAATTCCATCTTTCTACCAGGGAATCCCAACAACAAAATTCCCACATTTTGCATTAAATGAGTTATAATTCATCACAAGATCACCATTGCTAAAGGTCATTAACCAATGCCGGTCCTATAATTATGGAGTGTTGGGAAAGGTGGACCTGAGACAAACCTAACCTTTGGCTTTTTGCACAAAGTGGCTGTTCATGGGATTCAAACCTGCATTTTCACTCTGGCAGCCCAAGCCACTACCATTGCACAAAAGCAATGACCGTATGAGATCACCACTGCTATGGAAAAAAAAAAAACAGAAGTGTGGCAAAAAATAGGCCCACTCCCCACATCAAACAGAGCACTACTGTGATGTTCCTCTTCAAATCTTGACAGATTGCAAACCTTAGCAAGGACTTGTAGATGTGGGTGACACCAAACTTAATGTTAGACTCCATAGAAGAATATAAAAAGGATTACCTAGAGATGTTGATGAAAACAAGTTGTATGTTACATGCAGCAGAAGAATAAAAAATAAAATGAAAATAAGAAAATTTATAAAAACTCTAACCAATTTATGGCTTGATATTCCCATCAGTAGACCGATGGAGAAGGCTTGATTGGGAGAAGGCATGGATCTTATTAGAAACTTGTTTAGATATCGTTGTAACTGCATTGCATAGCTTGAAACTGTTTGAAGAGAGTCAATTTTCCACTTCCCTTTATCGTCTTTGAATGATCAGCTTCATAAGAGGCTGCACAAAGATGTACAGAAATCTCAAGATGAGGGTTGTCATGTTGGGGATGATCCATGAGCTACCCGACTCTAAAGGCATGTTAAGAAGAGAGAATCTAGGGATAGTTGCAATCAATAAAATTAATTTTAAAAGTTGGAGATTATTCTTTCTTCTTCTTCTTCTTCTTCTTCTTCTTCTTTTGTAAGCAGCATAAGCTCAATTCATTCAATCAACGAAAGAAGATAGCTGATTACAAGATTCAAAATCTAGAATTGAAGCTAACTCACCAATAACATGAGAAGTCTCCCATAATTGAGTTGTATGGTCCATAACCGTGATAGTAGTCATGTAATGAGCAGCTTTGTTGTTGGCCCAAGGAACATATGAAATTTGGATATTCTTGGAACTCTTCAAGATTGTCTGAAAATCCTAGATTATTGCTTTAATATGCCATAGAGGAGAGCTATCACTCTCCTTGAGAAGCTGGACAATGGAGAGACAATCTCTTTCTATTATAACATGCTGAGATGAAAATTCTTTTGCCAACTGAATCCCAATAAAGAAGCTCCAGCTTCCTGCTTCCTCTACAGTACAAACCTGAAAAGCTTTTGAGCAGCCTTTGAAAAATTCTCCTTTGAAGTCTCGAATAATTTCCACAGCTACATCTAAATGACTTATATCTCCATCAACATAAATTTTTAACATATCAGTTAGAAGAGGACTCCAACAATCATTAGTCCCGGAATCAGGACCAATATTGATGATATTGATGACTAAGTTTTCTGAGGAATCTACCATTATCATCCCTCCATGAATTCATTGGCCATCTTTGTTGCATTTGTTATCACCTTTTCAATTGAATTAGATTTGTTAGCAAACAACCAATTATTTTTGGCCTTTCAAATATGCCATAAAATTGTAACACCACTTCTAAAGCATTGAGTATCCGGGCAGAGTTGACTCCAAACCAAACAAATTGGGAAAAATCACAATAAAAGAATAGATGGTCTAAATTTTATGTATCAAGACCACAAATTGAGTAACTTGTTTCCATTCTTGGAATGAATCTTGATAAATTGGTTCTTATGAAAATAGCATCTTGTAGACATCCCCAAATAAACACTATCACCCTAGGAGGCAAATCTGAAATTTTTCATAACATATTTAGCACAAAACACATTTCAGCATCAATTACGTATGAAGATGAAGGCACGGGATTGTGAATATGGGCATAGACAAACTTTGTGCTGAATTTTCCTAAAGGTGTCAAGGTCCATCTTAGCCAAGTGAATTTGGGAAATAGCAAGATCAATTTGAAGATGGAAAATTCTCGAATTATGTCTATTGTCAGCACCCAAATTTTGACTCAGGCTAATTAATGGAGTCAGATGGGTTCATTACAGCAAGAAATAAAGTCAAATCCTAGACTCCCTGAACCTCAGATAGTTAGGCATTCTCAAAGGATACTCTGGTCGCAATTGTAATGTCAATGTCCAAACTCCACCCAAGGATCAATCAGATTAAACACTAAGTTCTCCATAAAACACCCTAAAACTGCGAGGGTCCAAGCTTCAAACTATCATCTCTATTTCACTTTGAATTTTCTAACTTTCATAAGCCCTCCCACACTGAAAGTTTGGCAAATAACCATTTTACCTCTATACCTCTAAAAAACTCAAATTCAATATATGGGACTCATTCTCTCTAGAAGTCCTTCGCCTTCATAAATGCTCTCACAGTAAGCCCTTTTGAATTTGTCAGTCTTCATAAGCCTTCTCACATTGAAGCATCAAAAGGCTGGTAAATTATCATTTTACCCTTACACCCTCAGAAATCCCAATTGAGCCTTATTAGATTCATTTTCTCCAGAATCCTTTACAGTAAAGCCATCTTGAATTTGTCAACCTTCATAATCCTTCTCACATTGAAACATCAAAAGGCTGACAAATAACCATTTTACCCTTGCACCCTTATAAATCCAATTGAGGCCTACTCGAACTCATTTTCTCCAGAACTCCTCAAAAGTCCTTCTACAATAAAGCCATCTTAAATTTGCCAACTTTTACAAGTCTTCCCACATTAAAATCCCAAATTATTGGCAAATTACAATTTTACCCCTACACCTCTAAAAAACTCAATTTCAAGCTATTTGACCCATTTTCCTCATAATTCTCTGACCTTCATAAATCTTCCCACATCGAAGCACAAAAGGCTAGAGAAATTACCATGTTACCCTCATACCCTTAAAATACATTATTTCTCTTAAAAATTGGACCCTCGATAAATCCCCAAAAGCCCGCCACAAATCAAAAACTTAGCTAGTCAGTGGCCTTATGCAAACAAGTCCAAGATCTCCCCAAGAAAAATCACAAGGGGCCCAATGCCCCTCAATCATCCCATTCTCCCCCAAATTATAGCCAAATCACTTTTATCAGCCATGAACCCTCGCCGAACCTTCAAGAACTCTCCAAGAATCGAAATCCCTCAAGATCAGGCTCATTTCTTAGATTTTTTGAAATCTTTGATAAACACCCTAATAGAAAAGTCCATCCACAAACTCAGCATAACTCAATGACCCAGTCTTCACGAGTTTAGGATGTATTTTTTTGTCAAATCACCTTCCTTCAAAATCTCTCAGAAAATCACTAGGAATCAAATTGTCTACCTGGAAAACCTTGTGGACTCATAGTTCCAAAGTCTAGACAACCATGATCTCCAATATGTCAACTTCAATTCTAGGGAAAACCTGTCTCAAGTCCACAAGAAGTCTGATCCGGGACAATTCAAGGTTTCAGACATAGCTTTTGACTCGGGTATCAGATTCGCAAATAGTCAAAGTCTGTGTCTCACAAACTCCGAAGGCCATCTTTCATATCACAATTTTAAAAATCAATTTTATCATTTTACCCCTCCCTCACAAGTACGAGTCATTTTGGGGTCATTCGGAGTCAGTTTTGACCCACTTACCGTATTCCAAATCCGATTCTGACAGTTGTGTTGCGACCAGAATATCTAGGAGATGCGAAAAACTTATAAACCTTGAAACATTTGGAGTCATAAAACCCAAAAAGTAAACTCAGATAGTAAAGGAGAAAAAGAAATTTAAAAAAAAAGCAATTATTACCTTTTTCAAAAAATACCAGTTTTTTCCAAAATGCCCTTGAGACAAGTCTTAAATCCTCTGCCCCTCATTTAGAATATTCCAAATGAAGGGCAGAGACCTAAGGGCCACTACCCTCACCCCTTGCACTTCTCTTCAACACCACATACTCCCATAGGCCCCACCACCCCTTCCACCTCCTCCACCCATTTCACACCCCC
>JAOXJP010112182.1:4936-23783 GCA_025762735.1 Platanus orientalis
AACACAATGAAAAAAACAATAAGATGAAAAAAAAAGTTTAAACCTAAGAAAATTTGGAACAATAAGAAAATTTGGAAAAAATACAAGAAACCCATTAAAGGAGAATGTTTTATCTACAAAAAACCGGGTCACCATGTGGTTGTTTGTAGAAACTGGAAGAAAATAATCAAAATCCTACCAAGGCTCAAGTTAATTACCTAACCCAAGAAGATGATTGTTTTCTCATAAGTAAACTATTTTGTAAATAATAAGGAATGGATCATGGACATTGGAGCCACATGCCACATGCCACATATGTAGGAACAAAAATGTATTTTCCTCTTACGAGCAAGTAGGGGATGAAGAATAAGTCTACATGGACAATGCTTAAACCTCCTGTGTGGTTAAAAATGAAAGGATTAATCTGAAACTAACTTCTAGAAAGACACTTGTTTTGATTGATATTCTTCACATTCCGTATATGAAGAAGAAACTCATTTCTAGAGCTCTTTTGAATAGGGTTACATTTAAACTTGTAGTTAAAGCTAATATGCTTATTTTAACTACGGATATGATATTTGTGGATAAGGAGTATTGTAAATGGGAATCCTTTTGTACTCAATGTTGTTATGAATGAATTACATCATCTTCTACTTACATTATTGATTCCCTTGATGTTTGGCATGAAAGATTAAATCATACTAATATTACCTATTTGAATAGAATGCAAAACCTTGAGTTAATACTTATAGCAACAAACTTAAGATTTGATAAATGTAAAACATGTATTGAAACCAAGTTTATTAGAAAACCTCATAAATATGTAGAAAAAAATATGAAATTTTAAGTTTCATATATAGTGATCTTGAAAACTTAAATGTTAGAAATGGTTTTGAGTTGCCCAGATTTTGAAATACCCAAATTTAAAATATGATTGTTTGGGCTTCTTTAAGTCAAAAGAAAAGTAGAACCTACAAATCGTCTAAGGCAAGTCCACATGGGTTCGTGTTCACCTCAATGAGAAAAACAACACCATATGGTTGGATGCTCAAAGTCGTTAATGGGTTAATGAGAAATTGTCTTTAAAAGTGCTCAGTTGAATACAAATTAAAGGGTGTAAAACTTAAATAGTCCCACATTAGTTAACCCAGAAAAGTTTGGAGGCTTATATACAATAGCCTTAGACATAAACTTGAGTCCCAATGGGCACCATAGTTTTGTGGAAGGGGGAGGACTTAACCAACATGGGCCAAGCCCAATTAAACACACACACACGTGTGCCAAACCCAACTGGGTCAATAAAAAAATAAAATAATATTTTTTATTATTTTCATTCTCCCAAACGGTTAAACCTGTGGGGGGTGTCTATTCTTCGTGCAATTTTACCATTTTACCCCCATGACTGTTTGAACCGAATAGTCACAAATGTGACTATTAAATCACCCCTTTTAACCGTTTATCTGTTTCAAACAGACAAGAAGATGGCTACTCAATTGCATCCATTTGCTTTCGTGTCTATTTGAACATCATAAGTTGTGTTTCTATGTTTGTTCCGAATAGACATGAATAGTCTATAAATAAACCGTCTCTCCTTCATTTCATGCATTCAATAGCTAAAATCTGAACTAAGCATAAGCATCATATATTACATTATAGAGTCTTTGTGTAAGAGAGAGAGAACAACACAAGTTTGGTTCACCAAGCACATAGATTATAGTGTTTCTTCTGTGTGTAGTAAACCATTGTATCATGGGAGGCAAGCGTTCAAGAAGTTCATAAGCACCATTGCGAAAGGTGAAATTTATCTTAAGAATATAGTGTCAAACACTAGCCATGATCAATTTAGATTCTGATTTTTTTGATTCATCTAGTTAAGTAAGTCATTTTATGCATTTTAATTTCAAGTACTTGTTGTTTACAAAATCACATATCATATAGATATAGAATAACAATCTTAAGATAGATTTCATTTTTCTATACTATATTCTTTGTGTATTCTATGAATGTTTTTTTTTATGTTTAAAATTTAACAGAAATGACAACTGCAAATATAAGTAAGGTTGTACTACCCATTGTGACACTAGTCATCACTCTTGTACCTATTCTGGGTAACTATAAAGAAAAGTCAAAAAGATTCAACGACACTGAATTAAGAGATGGCAATAGAAAAAAAAAATTCTCACAACATTGAATATGGCAAAGCTTGTTTATGAGGATGTTCCTGCTCTCAAAGAGAACAAGACTGACAAGCAGATAGTTACTACTATGGATGCATGAAAACAGACAGATTTTCTGTGCAAGAATTACATTATGAATGGATTGGATAACACATTATACAATGTACATAGTCCAATCAAAACTGCAAAAAATTATGGGACTCTTTAGACAAGAAGTATAAAGCGAAAGATGTTGGAATGAAGAAGTTCATTGTGGAAAAATTCCTTGACTACAAGATGGACTGAAAGTCTATAATTAATCAAGTGTATGGTCTTCAATTGATCCTATATGAGATTCATGATGAATGAATGTCTTTAAGTGATTCCTTGTAGGTGGCTGTGATAATTGAAAAATTACCGTCATCATCGAAAGAATTCAAAAATTACTTGAAGCATAAATGTAACGAGATGTGAAGGACTTGATCGTGAGATTAAGAATTGAAGAAGACAATCATGTTTCTGAAAGAAAATTGTGGAATCGAGCCATTGAATCGAAGGCAAATATAATAGAACAAGTGTAGAAAATCAATAAGAAGATGAAGTGTTTCAGTCAAGGTCAATTTCAAGGTCCTAAAGGTGGATACTCTAAGAAGTTCAAGGGAAAATGCTACGTGTGTGATAAAATAAGGCATCGTGCAAAGGATTGTCGCAAATATAATGATCAAGAGAATTTCAACAAGAAAATCGTTTAAGCCAATATGGCAAAAGTGGACTATATCTCATAAGATATTTCTAAGATGAACCTTTTTGCAGTGGTATCTGAAGTAAATTTGGTAGGGAATACCAGAGAATGATGGATCTACCCACCATGTCTGTTCAAATAAGAAAATGTTATCATCATATCAATCAATAAATAATAGAGAACGTCTTTTTATGGGGAACTCTATGACTTTCAAAGTTAAAGGACAAGGAATTGTAGTTTTTAAAGATGATTTTGGGAAAAGAACTTACTTTTAATGATATATTGCATGTGTCAGACATCTACAAGAACCTTGTATATGGATCATTGTTGAGTAAGAAATGTGGTTTTAAGTTGGTTTTTAAGTCAGATAAATTTGTACTCACCAAGAGTGGGATGTTTATGGGAAAGGGGTACATGAGTGATGGGCTCTTCAACATGAATGTAATGATTGTTATTCCTAATATTAATAAAATTATATTTTCTGTTTATATGCTTGAGTTGTCTAATGTTTGGCATGGTAAACTAGGACATATAAATTTTAATACTATGCATAGATTAGTTAACTTGAAATTTTTGCCTAAATTTCATATTGATTCAAATCATAAATGTGAAACTTGTGTGAAATCAAAATTAACTAGATCACCTTTTAATTATATTGAAATAAGTACTGAACCACTAAAATTAATTCATAATGATATTTGAAATTTGAAATTTATTCAAACTAGAGGTGGTAAAAAGTACTTCATTACTTTCATAAACAATTACACAAGATATTGTTATGTATATTTGCTAAGGAGCAATGATGCAGTATTAGAAATATTTATGCATTATAAAATAAGGTTGAAAATCAACTCAATAAAAATAATAAGGTTCTAAGAAGTGATAGAGGTGGTGAATATGAAACACATTTTGGTGAGTTATGTTCACAACATGGTATTATTCGCCAAATTACTGCACCTTATTCACTTCGACAAAATAGAGTTGTTGAATGGAAAAATAGAAAGTTAAAGGAAATTATTAATGTTATGTTGATTAGTTCTTACTTACCTCAGAATTTGTGGGGGAAATCAATACTTTTAGCAAATTATAATATCAACAAAATGTCTCATAAGAAAACTAATAAGACACCTTATGAATTATGGAAAGGTTAAACTTCTTCTTATTAACTCTTAAAAGTGTGGGCGTGATTAGCAAAAGTGATGGTCCATCTCCCTAAAAACACTAAGATAAGATCTAAAATAGTTGATTACATATTCATTGGTTATACTTATAATAGCAGTGCATATCGATTTATTGTTATTAAATCATAAATTCTTGATATAATATCATTATTGAATTTAGGAATGCATCATTCTTTGAACATATATTCCCTTGTAATTCTACATAAGAGTCAATATCTCTTAAAATATCTTATAAAATTGCGACTAACAACTCTCAAGACCAAGATGAAGTTGAACCAAAACATAATAAAATGACAAAAACATCAATATCATTTGGTTCGGATTTTCTAACTTATTTGTTAGAAAATGAGCCTCGAAATTTCAATGAAGCAATGACCACTCCTGATGCACCTCTTTAGAAAGAGGCTATTAATAATAAAATTGATTCCATCTTACAAAACCATATATGGGAATTGGTGGATCTTTCACCAGTAGTAAACCTCTCAGATATAAATGGATATTCAAGAGAAAATTGATAGCTAATGGATGAATTGACAAATACAAAACAAGGCTTATTGTTAAGGCTACAAGCAAAAGAAAGGTGTTGACTATTTTGATACATATTCACCAATTACAAGAATAACATCCATTCGTATGTTAATAGCTATTACAGCATGGCATAAACTAGAAATACATCAAATGGATGTTAAAACAACATTCTTAAATGGTAAATTAAATGAAAAAATCTATAAGAAATAATCAGAAGAGTTTATTGTTCTTAAACAAGAAAATAAAGTCTCACATGCTTGTTAAATCACTTTATGGATTAAAGAAAGCTCTAAAGTAATGACATGAAAAAATTGACAATGTAATTATGTCAAATGGGTTTAGAATTAACGAATGTGACAAATGTGTGTATGTTAAAGATGCCATAAATGGTCATATCATTGTATGTCTCTATGTTGATGATATGTTCATTACAGGCAGCAATAATGATATTATTAAAGCTACTAATAGGATGTTAACGAGTCAATTTGACATGAAAGATTTAGGTGTTGCATATGTGATATCAGAAATAAAGATTACTAGAACATCTACTGGACTTGCTTTATCTTAATCTCACTATATTGAGAAAGTACTTTAAAAATTCAAAAATTATGGGAACAATCCTACAAGAACTCTTATAGATGTAAATCTTCATCTAGTTAAAAATAAAGGCAAGGGTATATCTCAATTAGAGTATTCTTGAATAATATGCAGTTTAATGTATATAATGAACTGCAGTAGACCGAACATAGTACACGTTTTAAGTTGAATAGATACACAATTAGCACATGAACATACCACTAAAAGACATTAGTTAGGGTACTAAGGTATTTTAGATACACTTTAAACTATGGATTGCATTACACTAAGTATCCTATTGTACTTGAAGGGTACAATGATGCAAACTGGATATCTAATTTAAATGACACAAAATCCACAAGTGGATATATCTTTAGACTTAATGGTGCAGCTGTATCTTAGAAATCATCCAAATAAACTTGTATTACTAGGTCTATAATGAAATCTAAATTTATTGAGTTAGATAAAGCAGAAGAAGAAGTAGAGTGGCTTCGTCATTTCTTATAAGATATTCCAATGTGATCAAAACTTCTGCCTATTATCTGTATACATTGTGATAGTCAATTAGCAATTGGTAGGACACAAAACCATATGTATAATGGTAAGTCTCAACAAATTCATCATAGACACAATACATTAAAGCAGTTGATCTCACATGGAATTATTTTCATTAATTACATAAAGTCAAAAACGAATATTTCAGATCCATTAACAAAAGATTTTACCAGAGATCAAGTAAACTTCTCATCGAGGGGAATGGGTTTAAAGCTTGTCTTAAAAGTCACCATACTGGCAACCCCACCTAGCTAACTGGAGATCCTAGGATATAGGTTCAAAAGGATAACTAAATTGTATGACTTTATAGTATCACTACAGAAAAAACTTCTTCTACCCACTCCTATGATGAAACAATAATACATGCAGTGAAAATTAGGGTAAGCTATACTTTTAATAATTCTTATACCTTGGAAATCCAAGTAAAGTATGACGAAATACTCTTAATAAGAATTACCTATATGGGTGTGAAGGGGTCGCTTCTATGATAATTGTAAGACTAAATTCTCTAAAATACTGATGAAATCTAGGCGTTGTTAATAGCCAAAATGAACACAATCGTGAGAATCAACTATGTTCGAAAAGAAGTTGTGTGAATTTTATTGTCTTGATTTACACAAACAGCTGAACAGTTCAAGACATCATGTTCACTAGTTACCTAGTAAATCCGATAGTCTTTCATAAAGGAGGTTCAAAACCACAAACTATCTCTCCCTATACAATAACGTTTCAAAAGTACTCTCTATGTTTGCATCTGCATTTACATTTGCATTGTTGTAAGCCAATTTCATTCTTGTGGGGGATTGTTAGAAACGATTTTAAGTTGTCTAGATTTTGAAATACTATTTGAGCTTCTTTAAGTTAAAATAAAAGTGGGACCCACAAATCTTTTGAGGCAGGTCCACATGGATCTGTGTTCACCTCAATGAGAACGACATCGTATGGTTAGATGCTTAAAACCGTTAATGGGTGAATGATAAATTGTCTCCAAAAGTGTCTAATTGAATACTGGTTAAAGGGTGTAAAACTTGAATAGTCCCATATTGGTCAACCCATAAAAGTTTGGAGGTTTATATACAATAGTCTTAGAAATAAACTTGGGCCCCAAGGGGCACCACAATTTTGTGGAAGGGGGAGGACCTAGCCAACATGGGCCAAGCCTAACCAAACACACATGCGCGAGCCGAATTAAACTGAACCAGGCTCGGCTGGGTTGGGTTGGGTCAATAAGAAAAATAAAATAATATTTTTTATTATTTTTATTTCTCCCATAAATGGTTAAACCTGTGGGGGCATGTCTATTCTTTGTGTGGTTTTACCCTTTTACTCTCGTGACTGTTTGAATTGAATAGTCACAAATGTGACTATTAAATCACCCCTTTTAACCCCTTTTCTGTTCCGAACAGACATGAAGATGGCTACTCAATTACATGTCTTTGTTTTCGTGTATGTTCGAACATCATAAGTTGTGTTTTTATGCATATTCCAAACAGAATAAATAGTCTATAAATAAACCATGCCTCCTTCATTTCATGCATTCAATATCTGAAATCCGAACTACGTATAAGCATTACACAGTGCATCGTAGAGTCTTCGTGTAAGAGAGAGAGAGCAACACAAGTTTGGTTCGTCAGGCACACAAATTGCAGTGCTTCTTCTGTGTGTAGTAAATCATTGTATCTTGGAAGGCAGACGTCCAAGAAGTTCATAAGCACCACTACAAGGGGCAAAATCTATCTTAAAGACATAGTATCAAACATTAGCCTTGATCAATTTAAATTCTGATTTTTTTGAATCATCCAGTCAAGTAAGTAGTTCTATTCATTTTAATTTCAAGTACTTGTTTATATAATCAGATATCATATAGATATAGAATAACATTAAAAACAACCTCAATGAGAGGAGGTAAAAATTACTACATAACATTTATAAATGATTATTTAGGAGACACAAAAATCTATCTATTAAAGCATAAAGATGAAGCTTTAGAAGACTTTATAAAGTATAAAATGAGGTGAAAATTCAATTAGACAAAAAAATTAAAATACTAAGGTTGGATCTAAAGGGTGAATCTTACTCTAACTCATTTAGGGAATTTTTTGAAAAACATGAAATTATACATGAACCACAGCTCCTTATTCACCTAAACAAAATTGAATAGCAAAAATAAATAAATAAAATTCTTAAGAAAATGATGAACTTTGTATAAATTTGTTTGGATTTACATCCAAGCTTATGGAGGAAGCTATTATGTTTGGATGGCATATACAAAATAGAATACCACATAAGAAAATTGGGAGTTCTTAACAAAAGTATGATTACCTAAAATAAAGAAAAAAAGTGAATGTAGAACATCTGATTGTGTATTTATAGGATATGCTGAAAATAGTGTCGCATATAGATTTTTCATATTAAAATATAAATATAATATTATAAAATCTAATACTATAATAAAATCAAGAAATGTTGTATTTTTTACGAATATATTCCATATAAAGAATATAACTAACAAAGAAAAAATATATATAGAAAATAAATTACAAGAGAAAACTTGTAATAAGGATTTAACTAGGAAAGATAAGCCACCTTCAAGTGACAACACCTATTGGATAGGTTTTTGTCATGCTAATTTTGGGTTGCATAAGGATCCCAGTCATATTGTGGCTATTGTAATTTTCAATTTGTAAGGATAGTGACAATGATATCAACATTTTTCAACCTACTATATGTGTGTAAAGATAAATTTTGCATCAACATAGCTTTGGAGCTCTTAGGTAATGGAGACTTTATATACATCTCTCCACATATATAGTAGGAAACTCTCTGTTGTTGGATTGATACCAACCATTTGGAGAAAAGAGGACAGAAAATCAAAAGATAAGTGTTCTCTTGATGCCAACAAACATAGAAAAAGAAAGCTAAGTTGTTATGTAACTAATGGAGACATCAAATTTCATTCCAATGACTTGTAAATGCCAAGATTCAAGGCTATATTTATAGGCTTCATCTCAAAAATGATATTAGACTTAAATTAACCTTTTTAGATTTTTTAAGTATCAAACCACCAACCTATTAAATGAAAATACATGTATATACTAAAGACATTCTATATTTTCAATACAAATAATAAAGGAAAAGACTAAATGCTCAAAGTCCCCACGATGAATGTAGAACTCCAATGTAAATGTAGAAGTCCAAGATGAATGTAGTCCAAGAAAGTTCAAAAAACCAATTACAATCTTATAAACCAAGAAATAATTTTAGAATTCCAAGGACTAGCTTAGAATTCTAATAGCTCCCCTTAAGCCAGATTTTCACCATGCTGAGCTTCTCCTTCATTCTTTAGAAAGTTTTAGTCTTCAACGCCTTTGTGAAAATATATCCATAAATTGTTCTTGAGTATTGTAAAACTTTACATTAATATCGCCTTCTTTAATAAAATCTCGTATAAAATGATACTTGATTCTGATGTGTTTGTTTTTGTTATGAAATATAAGATTTTTGGTGAGAGCAATGGTTGAACTATTATCACAAAATATCTTTGTACATTTTTCTTAAGAATGCTTAAGTTTTTCAAGAACCCATCTTTACCCAAAGAGCATGACAAGTTGCAAACACCAATGAAATATATTTTACTTCAACTATTGAGAGAGCCACAACTGATTGCCTCTTTGATGTCCAAGAAATTGCTCTAAAACCGATGTTAAAAATATAGTCTGAAGTGCTTTTACTATCATCTACACTTCCACCCCAATCACTGTCATTATATCCAATAAAATTTGAATCTTTGACTTTTCTATAATGAATTCCATCATCGATAGTTCCATTTACATATCTCAAGATTCTTTTACTTGCTTCCTAGTGACTTTTCCTAGGAGATTCCATGAATCTACTAAGCATGCTTACCGCAAATATGATATCTGGTCTTGTAATCATTATATACAAAAAACTACCAACAAAACTCATGTAGAGAGTTTCATCAACCCTTCTTTGAGCATTGTTATTACTTAACTTCAAATCAATTTCCATTTGAGTGCTTATAGGTTTAACACCTTCCATTCTAAACTATTTCAACAAATCTTTTGCATACTTCTTTTAAGTGATGAAGATTTTATTTTCATTTTTCTTGACTTCAATGCCAATAAAGAAATGAAAAAGACCCATGTCAGTTATTTCAAATTCATGCATCATAGCTTCCTTGAATTCTTCACACAAATTCAAACTATTCTCAATGAAAATTAATTCATTAACATATAAGCAAACAACCAAAGATTCACTTTGAGTTCCTTCTTTCATGTAAAGAGTATATTCAAACAAACACCTTTTAAATCCATTATTCAAGAAATATCCATCAATGTGACTATACCACCCCTTTTGTACTTGCTTCAAGTTGTATAGTGCTTTCTTTAAACGACATACCTTATGATCTTTACTTTTCTTTACATAACTGGGAGGTTGATCGATATATACTTCTTTTTTAAGATGCCCACTCAAGAATGCCAATTTGATATCCATTTGATGAACTTTCCAACTTTTTTGAGTCACTAAAGCTAGAACCATCCGAATAGTTTCAAGACAAGCTACGAGAGCAGGTGCCTCTTGGTAATTGATGTTGTACATTTATCTGTATCCTTTCACCACTAGGCAAGCTTTATATATACTCGTCAACATATCCTTTTGAATTTAGCTTTGTCTAGTGCAACCATTTCACTCTAATTGTTTCTTTCCCATTTGAAAGCTCTACAAGCTCTTAAGCCTTTTTTTTTCAATAAAATCAATTTCTTGATCCATTTCTTATTTCCACTTCGCCTCTTGAGATGCCTCCTCAAAGCTAATAGAATCGGTATCAACAAACAAAGCAAAGTTGACCAGAATTCTTTGAAGCTTCATAGATTTCTCTAATACTTTTTGTCTTCTTAGGAGGGGAATTGGAATTCTTTGAAGTTGATGAAGATTAAGATTGAGAAGAAAATAAAGAGGAAGGTAGAATCCTATCCTTTTCTTTTCCTTCAATTTCACCATATTGTGCACCATTGTTTTATTCCACGTCTACACAAATTGATTTTTGACTTTTTTCATGTACAACCAAATCCTAAGACTCTTCTTCATTGAACTTAAATCCCTACTTATGATTATCTTTTTTAGTAATGAGATTATACAATTTGTATGCTTTTGAACTTTCAATATATTTAATAAAGATGCATTTTTCGGATTTGTCATCTAACTTACTTCTTCTTTCATCTGGCACATGAGAATATGCAATACTTACAAATATTCTTAAGTCTCCAACACTGGGTTTATGATCACTTTAAGCTTCTTGAAGAATCATGTCTTGAAGACTTTTGTAAGAAACACGATTTAAAAGATAGATGGCACATGCTATAGCTTTCACCCAAAATACATTAGGCAATTCCTTGGCTTTCAACATGCTTCTAGCTAATTTTAAGATTGTTCTATTCCTTTCGACAACTCCATTTTGTTGAGGAGTGTATCGAGTAGTAAATTGATGTTGAATGCCATTTTCTTTTAAAAAATTTCAAACTTATAAGATATATACTCACCACCTCGATTAGAACGCAAAGTTTTCACCATGAAGCCACTTTACTTATCAAAACTTTGAAGCATCTAATAATTTCTAATTTTTCTTTAAGAAAATTAATTATTCTCTTTTTACTATAGTCTTCAATGAAAGTATAAGAAAATAATGACGACCTCCAATCGAAGTCATATGCATGGGTCTGCATTGATCTGAATGTATGAACTCAAGTGGTTTTGATGCTCTCCATGATTTTTCAATAGAAAATGAATCTCTATAATGTTTTTCAAGTGCACATCCTTCATAAACTTGATTTTAAAAGTTGATGTTGGGCATCCCTTTGACAATATTCTTCATCCTCATTAACGCTAGAGTCATGAAACTCAAGTGATGACCATAAAAGAGATGACATACCTATAAATTATTTTTGATAATGTTGTTGAAGCAATGATGAACTTAAGTTAAAAATTTTAAAGAAAACTTTTTTTTTTAGTCATTCTCACATTGGCTATAAGAACTTTTTTTTTTTTTTTTTTTTGATCTCGCATATATTTTCCTTAAAATAGATATTGTGTCATTTCAAAAAAAGTTGTCCAATAGTTAAGAGATTTTGTTTGAGGCCAAGAACATAAAAGACATTAGAGATACGTTTGATACCTTCCTTTGATTTGACAAGAATATCTCTGCTTCCCTTCATCGAAAGCCTCACATCATCACCCGTTCTAACTTCACTTTAGATTGATTCATCCAAGTCCACGAACACGCATTTGTTTCTCGTCATGTGGTTACTACAACTATTATCAAAATACCAAGTTTCATCAAGAAAAACTTATTGTGCATTGCAAGCAAAAAAGAAAATGTCTTTGTTTTCACTTTGATATTTTTTATGCATGAAATTTGACTTCTTGTTTTCCTCAGTAAATATTTTTCTGCAAAATTTTATCGTATGATCAAACTTTTGGCAATGATAACATTAGACTTAGGATAAAAGTCGTCATCTTCTTCTTCCACAATTAGAAGAAGAAGAAGATTTATTTTCTTCTTTATCAAATTCTTGATTTCTACTTTCATTGTTCTTTCCTCTTTTACGATGAAAACCTCGTCATTTTCTTCCCCTACAACACCCCTTAAAAAAGTGTTGAGTTTAAAAAGCTTGTTCTAGAGGAGAAGAATCATATTGTTTCATATGGAGCTCATGGGATTAAAGTAATCCTAATAAATTCTCCACTAATAAAGTGAACAAGTCTTTTGATTTTTCTATAGCAACAACAACATACTTAAATTTTAGGGTCAAGCTTTGTAGAATTTTTAATCTTCAACATGTTTACCATTTACTTTTAATTAATTAACAAAAGAAATAACCCGATTGAAATATTCTTCAACATTTTCGGAATTCTTCATTTTTGACAAATCAAGCTCACTTCTAAGTATTTGTAATCTTACCAATTTCATTTTGTCATCTCCCTTGTATGATGCATAGAGTGTGTCTCATGCTTTTTTCACCGATGTCATCAATGAGATTTTTTTTTTTAAATAACTTTATCCATCGCTTGGTAGATTAAAAAAAATGTCTTCTTGTTCTTTTGCAATTTTCTTTCAACTTATTGAGCTGTTGTTGAGTGAGAATTGATTGATTTGTTGACTCTACGAATCCGTTATCTACCATATCTCATAAATCTTGACCCATATAACACATTCATTTGTATTTTCTATTGACTATAATTCTTCCCTTTGAAACGAGAAAGTTGAGGCTACAACATGTTGTTATCGGAAGTTATAGTTCTCCTTCAAAAAGGCTTTGATACCACTTTGTTGGATTGATACCAACCACTTGGAGGAAAGAGAACAGAAAATTAAGAGATAAGTGTGCTCTTGATGCCAACAAATATAAAAAATAAAAGAAATAAAGCTAACTTGTTGTGTAGCTAATGAAGACTTCAACTTTCATTCCAATGACTTGAAAATGCTAAGATACAAGGTTATATTTATAGGTTTCATCTAAAAAACGAGAATATACTCAAATTAATTCTTTTAGTTTTTCTAAATATCAAACCACTAACCTATTAAATGAAAATACATGTATGTACTAAAGACATTTTATATTCTCAATATGAGTACTAAAAGAAAAGGCTTTTGCTTCAAGTCCCCAAGATAAATATAGAACTCCAATGTGAATGTAGAAGTTCAAGAAAGTTTAGAATTCCAAAAAAGCTAAAAAAAAAACCAATAACAATCTTGTAAACCAAGAAAGCCCTTTACAATTTCAATGACTAGCTTAGAATACCTACATCTATTTGGTTTGAGTTAACTTGGTCAATTCAATTTTAAACTAGCATTCTCTTTGTCAAAACACGGGATCAGTTTGGTAATCCTCTAGAATGGAGAAAGGATCCTGTCCAGTCTGCTGATGACCGGTTAGGACCAGTCCACAATTTAAGTGCAGGGTTTGGCATAAAAAAAAATGGTTATGCATAGGTTGTACACATCTTTTTATGCCAAACCGTGCACTTAAATTGTGGACAGGTCATGAGCAGACCGGACAGGATCTAAACTCTCTAGAATGGCATCTGGATGACTGCCAAAGACCAATTTGGCATGATATATTCTGCATAAATTCCGATGACAAAATCAAGCACATATTTTCTTTGGCATTGTTTCCATGGGATTCTATTGTCAATTGTTTTTAGGAAGAGGATAGTAACTAATTATTATTGGCAAAGCTGTGCTGATCTTAGTACATTTTTTTATTGTTTCTGCATCATTTTACCTACCTACAGGACAAGAAGGTTTAAATCAATGTTTGTGATGTTCATTCATGATCTCAAGTCGCGGAACAGTTTCTGCAAATCTCTGAAAAACTATTGCATCACCCTTCCTTACTGGGACACCTTGTTGTCATCTATAAACTTTGTTTCATTTTATAATTTCTGGATGTGGTATATGGTCACGTTTTGTTCTTGCTATTTCAATTCTGTTCTACTGTTAGCATGTAAGATCTGTCTGTCTGGTCTCCAATCTGGATACTAGATTATTGTTAATGTCACATGACCAAAGGTATCATCGACTGTATAATTTCCTATGGGTTACTACTAATGACTGTACCCTTAAGCAGATGGCTTACCAAAAACAATGATTCCCAGAACTTCTGTTCAGTTTATTTTTTCTTAATATACAAAAAACAAGTTAATTAAGGAAACTCTAAACCAGTTTATTTCCTTCATGTAAATCAAGGAAAAGATATATTCTCTTTTTTTTTTCAAAAGAATAGTGATCATCGAGAAATAGTTGTGGTGATTTACACAGAATAGCTGCAGCACATTAGGAGTAAGAAAAGTGATTTCAATAAATTCTTGTCACATAGATGCATCTATCATATGCTTTGATTCAAGACTCCTTTATGTCTTGCCTTGCCGGGAACATTCAAGATTATGTCAAACAAGCTGTATATGTCTGTCAATTACCTGCCAATACTGGACAATGGCTTGTGTTTGGACAGTGGCGATACATGTCCTTTTCTTCCTCTTTTTCTTTTTCTTTTTTTTTTCCTCTTTTTCTTTTTATTTTGTTAAAAGGAGGAGGCATATGGTTGGTGGGACTACAAAATGAACTTCAACTCTGTCAGAACAACACTGACCCTTCAATGAGCAAGAGTCATTCACTGGACCACCACCTGGTGGACCTAACCCAAGTCACAATGATTGTACAATGTCCAATATCCTAGAAAGAGCTAAGAATTGCATGGTTGTAAGGTAAACTTGGTTGTGAAGGATTAAGATCAGTAAAATCGCATGATACCAAATCCTTGAGTGAAAGGTCCAGGTCGATGAGTCATCAGGCCATAATATATTACTAAAACCAATGGTATATTATCTTTCTTTCTGGTCATTACTATATTGTAGAAGTCCCTTTTACTATATTGGTCCTATAGTATAACTGTGGGAAGTGTCTTGAATGACACGGTTTGAGAGCCGTGCATAACTTATTAACTAAGGAAACTATCTTGGTTTTGGAAGTTTTGTTTATTTGGGTCTCTTAAGACCTAAACCTATTAGGTTTCTTGGGTGTGTGTGTCACCTATAAAAGGAGTCTTTTATGGGTTTTAGGGTTGCGAAAGATTGTAGCTGCAAGAAGACTTATGATAGCTTAGGTTTTGTCAAGACTTTGTAGAGAAGCAAGAACGTATTTTGTGCGAAGAGTTTGTAAAGTTTTACCTTTAGTTTTAGGAACTCACCATTGTGTGTTTTAGACTTTTCTTTATTCTCCATCTTAGTGAAAGTTCTTATCGTTTTCACCCGTGGATGTAGACAAGTTTGTTGAATCATGTTAAATATTATCTCTTGTAATTGTTCTTTGTCGTTTATTGTTTTCTCGTTTTGTTTAGCGTACAGTGCATACTTGAACCTAATCCACGCTCATTCCGCTGTATTGTTTTGATACAACAAACTAGTATTAGAGCTGAAAGTTAAAGATACGAATTGAGGATTCTTTTTAAGAATTTCGCAATGGTAGATACAATGTTTAAAGCTCAACGAAAAGAATGGTTTTGGCTACTCGAGAATATCGATTAAAGTGATATAGTTTTGTCTTCTGCACTATATTCAAGTATACTCTATACATAGTTGTAGCATAAGGGAATAGGTCACATTAGTGTAAGATGTTTGACATATTTGCGCAAGTGGGGTGGTTTGTTCTATAGTGAGAAGTTTAGGTTTTGTGAGTGTTGTGTTCATCTAAAGCAATACGAAAGTGTTACTTTTGGTGATTTTGTTTTGCTGTGTCCAAGCAAACAGGTTGAAAACAGAGATTCGGATATTCAGTTGGAGGTGGAGTTGGAGTGTGATACTTCTATTTCATTGGGACTTGAGGATGCTGTTTCAAACCCCATTTAGTTTCAAGATGTTCAACAGCATGAAGGTGTGCCCAACTTGAACGTTAGTCCTCCAGATAGAGATAGGTTTGAAGACATGATTGCGGATGTATTTAGTACTGAGGAGTCAGTAGATGTGTCAACAAAGCCGGGTTTTGTGATTAAGTTCAATGGTGGCTTGAACTCTATCAGTTTGAAAGAGAATTGATTGTGTACCCTTCAAGGTTTAGTGGAGATGATGATCAAAGAGTTTCATTCAGTTTGATTTTGTGGAATTCAAGCCAAGATGGAAATTTGTTGGAAGTGTCTTGAATGACACGGTTTGATAGCCGTGCGTAACTTATTAACCAAGGAAACGGTCTTCCTTTTGGAAGTTTTGTTTATTTGGGTTTCTTAAGACGTAAACCTATTAAGATTTTTCTTAAGTGTATCACCTATAAAATGAGTATTTTATGGGTTTTAGGGTTGTAGAAGATTGCAACTGCAAAAAGACTTACGGCAGCTTAGGTTTCATTAAGACTTTGTAGAGAAGCATGTATGTATTTTGTATGAAAAATTTACAAGATTTACCTTTGGTTTTGAGAACTCACCGTTCCATTTAGTGAAAGTTCTTGATCATCTTCGTTCATAGATGTAAACAAGTTTATTGAACCATGTTAAATATTGTCTTTTGTGATTGTTTTTTATTATTTATTGTTTTATCGTTTTGTTTAACGCACATTGCATACTTGAATGTGATCCATGTTTATTTTGAATGTGATCCATGTTTATTTCATTGTACTGTTTTTGCACAACAATAACTAATATTTTAGATATTGCAATTGCATTTACGTTTCATATTATGATTAAACAAGTATCTCCAACTTGACTCAATTGCATTTGTGAAATCAGAGCAGGAACGGAAAAAGACTGGTCTAAGACACATTGATTGAATATAAAAATAGCATAGTTTCAGAAGTGGCACTGTTTTTAATATAAAAAAAAACAAAATTGTCCTTTCTTACAATACCTTAAACTAGTGCTTAGCTATGCTGTCTAGTTAATTTTTGATTTCCACTTTTCAAATTTCAAACCAAAGGGACAATCATGACTCTCAAATGGGTTTAATGAAAGATTTGAGAAATGACTGGCTGCACTAGGACTATTACCGGAACAAAGAGCTTGATTTGAGACTAAGAAATAAAGTGTACAGGAACCAGTGTGGAAATGTTGGTCTCTGACACTTGTGTTGGAAAGCGCAGGATAGAGTTGGTGGCCCCACGCGAAGCATCTATGTACTGTTGCTCTCTTGTCAGCTCCCGTTATTATGAAGCTCAAAGAACACTGGCCTTAACTTTCCCTATATTGACCAAACACAAACTCCAAGGTACCTTGGCTGAGTGACCATTCATGAATTATTTATTCATTGTTCCAATACTGTGTAAAATTAACCACAAACAAATCCAATTCCAATTGTAGAGAATTTAATCAAGACTATAAAGACACATGATTACATGCATGTCTGATAAATCTAGGTCCATCATCATCAATGAAACTCCCCATTTGCATACATATCGTTAGGCCTGTCAACTATCTGATTATTATTCACATATTGGATTTATATTTGACCCGTTAATATTTGATTCAAATGCATTATTCGACTTAATACTCGAATCCGTTAAAATAATATATACTTTATATTTATATTATAATGTTGTTGGACATGTTATGTAAAATACAACATATGAGAACTATAACCTTAACATTAACCTATTTCTCATCTCCCATTCCCAATTTTAATGAAAGAAATCTCCCAGCAGGCAGTTCCCCATTCAGTCGTTGATCTATCAATCATCTTCTATCTCTATAATTCCTAGATCCTTGTTGTTTTTGTAAATATCTGAAAAATATTTGAATTCCATCCGAGATCTTCGATATACCTATATCCGATTCGTATTCGACTGTTGATAGCCCTATATATGGCCAGATGACTCATGGATGCGCGGTTGAAGAAGCACCAGACCAACTTAGACTTACTTAGACTTACAAGAAGGTTCAAGAAGGCAGCACTTTAGAAGACAATTGAAGCATGAATAGATGCACGCAGTCTAGTGAACCACGCTCTCTGTAGTCTATACTGTTATACTGTACTCTAAATGTAACTAAGGGAAGTTTGAAGATGATCAAGGACGAAAAAATGCAATGTTATGTCAAAATCGCAAATAGTAACAATGAAAACACAAAAAAAGGAGCAACAGATGTTTCGATAGAAATCCACCTGAGATCGTGACTGTCGGGTTTGTTGGGTCTGCATGGCTCCCCTGATGCCAACTAGGAAGTGTGTCAACATTCTTGACAAGCTTCTTAGATGGCATTCAGGGAGCCAGGCAGATCGATTTCCGACAGTTGCATGAAGTCGCTTTAGCCCCTATTCGGATCTCCACAACCTATGAAGTACAACAAACAAAATGTGAAAATATCGCTATTTTTGCATACATGGATACTCTTAAGTATTTATATGGAACTAACAAGGAGTCTAGGATACATATCAGCATGCCAAGAGTACGTACTATCTATCTGTCTACCCTTGGATCGGAATCCAAGGGTATTCATGCCAAACGGGGTGGGTAAAGGTGTTCTTGTAGATTCCTATCTAAAGGGTTTACATCCTTTTTTTTTTTTTTTTTTTTTTATACCGAGGTATCGAGGACTATTGGTATATTATGGTACATCTTGATATCACATTAC
>JAOXJP010112183.1:0-14085 GCA_025762735.1 Platanus orientalis
CAAGTAGAAATCTGAATGAATTCATAAAAAAAAAGTATAAATCTGAATGAGTTCATTTTAAACCATTACTTTATGGCAATAAATGCCTTAGACATTTGAAATGAAATGATTACATTATAGGTGGCTGCTAGACAGTCCCTTAATAAGTTGTATATAATACATACAAATATATATTATATATAGACAAGTTTAGGCCTTGGGCCGAGCTGAGGTAAGCCCAAGCCTGGCCCTTTAAAAAAGTTTGGGCCCTGGAACAGGCTTGGGCCTTGTCAGGCCTAGCTTGGGCCAGGCTTTTTTAGGCCAAATGTCTGGTTGGGCAAGGCTGGGTTTGAGCTGGCCCAGGCCCATGCTCGCCCCTATTCATGGCTTGAAGAAAGATGAGCCCACTTACTTAGAAACTATGATAAAATGTAAGGAAAACAAAGGAAAGGTGGAGTTTCCAAGGGAGATTAAGATGAGGATATCATGCCTGACAAGTTGCCAAAGAAACTACCACCAAGAAGGGAGGTGGATCATAAGATAGATTTGGAATCAGGAGCAAGACCTCAAGCAAAGGCGCCTTACCGAATGACCTTGCCGAAGCTAGAGGAACTAAAGAAGCTCTTAGATGCCAGATACATCCAGCTATCAAAGGCCCCATATGGTGCACCAGTGTTATTCCAAAGAAAGCATGACAAATCCTTTCAACTTTGCATCGACTATCAGGCACTCAGTAAGGTAACTATCAAGAACAAGTATCTCATCCTATTGATTACTAATTTGTTCAATAAACTAGTTATTGAGGCACAAAAGTTCTTTTCCAAGTTAGACTTGAGATCTGGGTACTACTAAGTTCGCATAGCTGAAGGAAACGAGCCCAAGACAACATGTGTTACAATGTATAGAGCTTTTGAATTCCTAGTTATGTTGTTTGGACTCACCAATGCACTGGCTATGTTTTGGCTTTTGATGAACACTCTTCAACCCATACTTGGACAAATTTGCGGTAGTCTATCAAGATGATATAGTGATCTATAGAAACACTTTGGAGGAGAATGCAGATCACCTAAAGAAGGTATTCCAAGTATTGTGAGAAAATGAGCTCTATGTAAAAAGAGAAATGTGACTTTGCCAAAGAGGAGGTAATCTTCTTAGGGCACAAGGTTGGAGGGGGCAAGCTTTAGATGGATGAGGCCAAGGTAAGGGTTATCCAAGAGTGGGAGGTGCCCAGTAAAGTAATCGAGCTACGCACTTTCTTAGGTTTGGTCAACTACTATTGGTGCTTCATCAAAGGATACTCAGCAAGGGTGGTGCCATTGACAGACCATATTCTAGGAGCACAAACTATGTGATTGAATAAATCCTCCTCTATCTGTTGTGAATCAAGGGCTCCTTCTGCTTCTTCAAACTCTGATTCGTAATTTTCAATGGGCTGGCAGTCGATGGAGAAGTGTCAACAGGCCTTTGAGGACTTGAAAAAGGTCGTGATGGAGGAGCCGATACTTCACCTACCATATCATAGGCTGTCATATGAGGTGCATACGGATGCCTTAGATTATGCCATTTTAGGGGTGCTAATGCAGGAAGGGCACCCCATCGCCTACAAGAGTCAAAAGTTGAACAATGTTGAGAGGAGGTATACTATTCAGGATAAGGAAATGACTGTAGTGGTACATTGTCTTATAACATGGAGACACTACTTTTCGGACTCACGGTTTGTGGTCAAGACCAACAATCTGGCCACAAGTTATTTCTAAAGTCAAAAGAAATTAAGTCCCAATCAAGCAAGGTGGAAAGACTTCTTGGTGGAATTGGACATGGTATTGGAGTACAAATCAAGAAGGACCAACCAAGTGGCCGATGCACTTAGTTGTAAGGTTGAGCTGGCCTCACTAAGGCTAGAGTGGCTAGTTGTGGTTAATCAGCTACAAGGGACATTACTCACAAAGATCAGAGAAGGCCTAGAACATGACTCGGTTGCTAAAGGCTTAATGGAAATGGCTTAGGAAGAAAAGACAATGGTTTTGGGTGCAAAATAACCTCCTCTACACCAAAGGATACCGGCTGTACATGCCAAGGAGGGGGAACTTAATGAAAGAATTAGTCCGAGAGTGTCATGACACCAAGTGGGCCAAACACCCAGGGTAAAGGCGTACTTTGGCACTATTGAAAACAGTTTACTACTGGCCTTAAACAAGAGATATTGTGGAAGCTTATATGCGAACTTGTCTTATATGACAACAAGACAAGGTGGAGCAATAACATCCTGGGGGATTATTAGAGCCCCTTCCATGGGAGAGTGTGTCAATGGACTTCATCTCAACCCTACTAAAGTCAAAAGGATGCAAATCTATCATGGTGGTGGTGGACCAATTTTCTAAGTATAGCACTATTCATCACAACATCAACAGATTACATGGCAAAAGAAGTGACACACCTATTCATGAAGAACATAGTTAGTATCGGGGCATGCCAAAGAGTATTGTGAGCGATCGGGACCCAAGGTCTATAGGGAGATTCTGGATGACACTCTTCAAGTTATTGGGTTCTGACCTCTACTTCTCTATGAGCTTCCATCCTCAAACGAATGGACAGGTAGAGCATGTCTATGCGCTCTTGGAACTTTACTTGAGGCACTTTGTGAGTGCCAACCAAAAAGATCGGGCTAAGTTACTAGATGTGGCTCAGTTCTCCTACAACTTACAAAGGTCCGAGTCCACCCATCACAACCCATTTGAGCTAGCAACAAGGCAGCAACCTCTTACCCCACACACAATTATGATTGACTATATAAGGAAGATCCCGACTGCCTACAAGTTTGCACAAGGTTTGCAAGAAAAGACAGAATTGGCTAGGACTTATCTCTAAAAAGTTGTCAAGAGAATGAGGAAATGGGAAGATACAAAGAAGAAGACCGCTAACCACCAGGTTGGGGATCAATTACTAGTGAAGTTCCTACCCCAACAATTCAAAGTGCTAAAAATAGTACACATGAGATTGGTACGAAGATACGAGGGACCCTTCTCTATCACAAAAAAAGGTGGGCAAGGTATCTTACTAGGTACAACTGCTTACCCATTTGAAGATACATCTAATCGTCCATGCAAGCTACCTAAAGCCTTATCATGGAGATGTGGAGGACCCTAGCCATGGAGTCTCTACGTGAGAACCTACAACAATGATGGCATCCTTTGACAAGGAGGTGGATTACATATTGGTGGATCGGACTGTCCGAAGATGAGGCATCCCTCCCTACATAGAATACTTGGTAAAGTGGAAAGATCTATCGGATAATGAAGCGAGTTGGGAGCGAGCTAACACTTCATGACAGTTTGAGGAACACATCAAGAGGTTCCACAAAGAATGTGTGACGAGGACATCCCCAGATTAAGTGGGGGAGATTGTCACTGCACGACCAAGACAAAGGCTCAAAAGATCCTCACTTATGTTCTGAACAAGTTGTACATACAATTTTGGACTATATACATAGATTACTCTAGAATAGTATAGGATGTTCTAGAGAATTCTAGAGGACTCTAAGGAAAAGAAGAAGAACCTAAAGGCCCTAGAAATATCTAAGAGGATTCTAGAGACCTCCATTTGAGGAGGTAGGAGAGAAATCTAGAAATAGCCTAGAAGAATCATAACCTTTAGATGAGGGACACATGACACAACCCTAGGCTAATGAGAAGACCTTGGGGTCCTATAAAAGGAGGGAGAACCCTTCATTTTCAAACCACTCAAGAGCTTCCCAAAGCATTGTAAGCATTCTTAAGAGTAATAAATAAAGAGTTCCATTTCCCTTCAAGTGTGTGGTGTGCTCTAAGTTCACTACCACTCTAAGTGGTGGCATCGAGTTGGCTGACTCATTTACAAAAGGGCGTACAACAAGTGCCACATGGTCTTAGGAGCTTGGAAAAGCTAAGTCCATGACATTTCACTTAAGATCTCATCGCCTCTGACAACTTTTCTTTTGATTTCTTGTTAATGGCAAAGAACTTTGGATGGGTTTCTCTAAGCCATTACATAGAGTTGGTGTAGCGTGGCTTCACTATACGTCTATGGTCTTGAGGGTCTATCCTTATTTGTGGTTTGTTGTGACCAATTGTGAATCCCTCTCTTCTCCACAAAAGGTTCCTAGGTCTTACCTAAGGTGGCCTTGAAAAAGCATTCCACGTTCATGAACCCTACTTGGAAGATTTAGTTATATATGGTGAGGCTATTGCCTTGCTATACCTATCACAGATGATAGGTTTATCTAATAGCCCTCTATTTGTCAAACAAAGGGCATTCAATTTTGGGAGAGGGTCACTTTTCCTTTCCTTAATAGGTTTTCTGTTGGTAAATTCCATTTTGAGTTTTTCTTTTCTACACGTAGCAGTCGAAGCTTTTCCCAAGTCCACCTTCAACCGTGGGATATTCTTTGGAATGCTTCTAGGATTCCCTCCATTTTTTGAGCTAATCGAGGCCATGTTTAGTTGTACTAGGGCTTGGAATGGGTCAATATCAATTTCCATTTCATCTTTGTTCTTATCCAGAAATGTTAGCAATCATTTATCTATATCTTCTTGAATAGTGTTCTTGAACACCACTCAATTGGCGGTTGAGTGGGTCCTCGATCCGTGCCATATACAATATTTTTCTCTTTTAAGTTCATTAGCAAATGGCATCTTATGGCCATTAGTCAATGTCATGAACTTAGTTGTAAACAAGTAATCGAATATCTCACCAGCTTTCGATAATGTCAAAAGAATATTGTCTAATGGTATCAACCATGCCCTTCTTTGCTTCTTTATTAGCTTAGGTTGTGGCTTTCAACCCCTTTTCGTTGCAACATTAGGCATGCGTACTTCTTTACGATAACTTCAACCATGTCTATGTCATAGTTTGGATCAACAAAATAAGTCTCGGAAGATGAATTACGCCTCTAAAGCTCTTCTCTAAGAAGTTGTTCATACTTGGTCATCCTGGCTAAAAACTCTAGCAAATCCACAAACTCCAAGCCTTTGAACTTCTTTGAAGCTCTACTTTGAGGCCATTCATTGCTAGCCTCATGAATTTAGGTTCTAGAAGTCCCACCAAGCATGTGTTCCTCACCCGCTTGAACCTTAAAATATATCTATTCACTGTTTCCCTAGAAGTTGCCTTATCCGAGACAAATCAACCATAACCTCTGGTTCGGTTATGAAAAACTGAGTGTGAAACTGTTCCTCCATTCCCTACCACAAATTAATAGAATTCGAAGGTAAGTTGATGTACTAGGTAAAGGGAATGGTAGTTAGTGAATTACCAAAGAGCCTTAATTTCAACAAATTGTTTATTGAGACTTCTCTACATTAGATAGTGAAGTGACCGATATGCTCAATGGTAGATTGGTCAATCTCCCTAAAAGCATGAAGAATTCAGGGATTCTATATCCCTTAGAGAACTCATACAATCAATCAACCCAATCCGGGAATAGCTTCCTATACATAGGCTTAACCATCATCCTGGGTCGGTTCTGCTCCCCATGTTCATGGATCAAGTTAATAACTTCATCTCAACCAAGGGGTCTATCATTTCCCACTAGCCCTAGGTATTGCTAGCCATATGATTGGCTGAACTGTGGGCCGTAGGGCTCTTACTCCATTGGCCAACAGGGTGGGACTCACCCCTTGGTGGTAGATTCGACAGTTTGTGCCCCCGACTTCTGCAGGAGGTGGCACATTCTATTGATTATTAGGCATAAACAGCCTAGCTACTAAAAACTGTTTGCTGATTGGACCACTTCTCTTATCACTGTCTGCACATGCTTTACCATTCTTGAGTGGTAACAATAAGCATTAGCTGCCACTGGTAATGGATTGGAGAGAAGAGGAGGAGAGAGCAGAGGTTCTCGCTGTCAGGCTTCAGATCAGAGCAAGGAAAGGTAGATTCCTGACATGCAACTTCATCTTTGGGAAGTCAGTCGCCCTGGATGGAAGAATGTCTAGATGGTTGAGTTTTTTTTTTTTAAATAAAGTAGATGGTTGTTTATTTTGATCACATCAAAATGCCCACAAAAGCAATAATTAGAAGCCTAAAGCAGGGGCCAAGGAGATATTGGATCAAATGCACAGAAACAAGGGGAACTTGGATAAATTTTGTAAATAAATAATATGATTGCGTCTTGTTTCCTCTCAGAGAATTTAATTGCTATACTCCTCTATTCAAAGAGGAAAAATGATTTTTTTTTTTTCAATCAATAAAGAGGAATTCCATTGAAAACTTAAAAAAAGAGGGAGACGCATGAGAGAACCAATCCCCCAATGGGTAAAAGCGTTAAAAAAATAATAATAATCCCAATACTGATACCGCATCCCTTCAAATGAATGAAGATGGCAAGCCAACTAAACAACAGAAAGAGAGTATCCGACAACTTAGAAGCCTCCAAACACGCCCTTCCAATCTATTCAAAAAGGAAACATGGGTCTGAATGTAATTCAGATTCACAGGATCTACCTACCACAGAATTGACAAAAACGGGGCCACCTGAGACAAAAGCACTTACATGTGCCAGCCGAACAGTTTTTCCAAGAAGCACAAGTCAAAAGCACTTGAAAGTGCTTTCACAATCTAAGCCAAACGTGAACCAAGACAATACATCAAAATGGGAGGGAAAAAAAAAACCAGCTAGAGAAACATAATCAAGATAATATCACAATTTCAGTATCCATTGGAAATGTTAAAAAGTATCAATGCTCAAATATGGCTACTACTGTAACACCAAACCAGAAAGTACCTTCACATAACATCACAAATGATCCGCATTCCTACAATTCTACATATATATAACAAAATATAGCATATAGTAACATGGAAACAACCATTTGGAGGGAAAAGGGCAACTTGAAGCCCCTTCAAGGAGTCGGTTGAAACAGAATTTATCACAAGACCAAGAATATCTGATTATCTTGATATTACTGCTACTGCTACAATGTCAGCCACCAAAATGATCTTAACCGCCATCAGCTTTAATAACTACTGTCTGCCTCTCTTCAAGCTGCAAGATGGGCACTTGTACTGCTTTATGCTCTCAGCCTTGGCAGGTGTTATCTTCACACATTTGCCATGGAACCACCTCTCACAGATATCACAGCCGATCCAAAACTCATCAGCATTGTAATTCCCCGCGCAACTCCCACAAAGGGTTTCACTGTGTTCATCTTCATCCTCCACATATCCCTCATCAGCCAGCTTTGAATTGCTTTTCACCAGTCCATCACTTGATCTCTGCCAGAGAAGTGGGATTATGGAACTAAATTCTAAAGTGAGGGAATGTGAGGAAACAGATAATCTAATTTGAGTTTGATCTTATCTCACTTTTGTGTTAAGCCTGGATTTGCTTCCACTATCCGCACTCGGCTTGTCTTTCATGGGCCTCCTTTCAGATACGACTTCAAAGACAGTGGGAAGATCATTAATCAGACTAAACAAACGCTTCCTGTCAAGTGAATTCCACATTGCTTCAGAAAATGGTAATTCTCGCAAGAATAATGTTAAAAGCAAGAAGCTTGTCTAAAATAAACAGCACAAACCTGTATATCATGATGAATACATACACAAGGATGGGAGGAAACCACAAGCTATACAGATGGCAGACATTAAGAGAGTGGGTGAGTGGGGCCAAAAATTGTCTGCTTAAAACAATATTAACCATCTAACCTCTGAGATTCTTGTCGATGGTGAAATGTAATATAACAAATGGTCCAGGAAAAAGAATAAGTCTAGAGCCAAAAGTGAAGCACGTTCATCCAATAGAATCAATTTCTCATCTAATCAGTAATATGGATCCACCAAGATAGTCCCAACACACCTACATACATTCCACATGTACTGTGGTGTGGAGAAAAGAATAACAGTATTTCCACAACCTTCCAGGCACGAGTTTTGTGGATGTGAAATATGCCAGGGACACATCTAAACTGAAATAAAAACCATCCAACACATTACAAACAAAAGTATAAAGATAAAAATATCTCTGATATCACCCTTGTTGACATAAATAGATCCAATAAGTGCTTTTCTATAGTTAATACTTCTATATTTTTCGAATAAAAGAAATTCATGCCACATGTTTTGATATAGTTTTGCCATTTCCAAGCCCATAGTTCAATTGGTTGAGGTTTCATGTTCAAGTCCAGCTTTAACCTTAAAAAATGACATTTAAGAATGATTATGTCAACTTCATTAGAAAAAACCTACATCAAGTCCACACATGTGCACACACACACACACACACACATATATATGAGAAAGCAAGAAAGAAGAGAAGAGAATAAAACAAGAGAAGAAAGAGGTGTGAAGGAGAGGAGAAAGTAGGGTTTGTTAACCCTACTAATGACACCCCTTCCTCTTTTATATTATAATAAAACCAAAACATTATTTTTATACCCTTGTGGTACATAAGTACACAACATTAACACTCCCCCTCAAGCTGGAGCATAAATATAAATCATGCCCAGCTTGTTACATAACATTGCAACTGAGATTTCCCCAATGCCTTTGTAAACAAATCACCCAATTGGTCTTCAAACTTGATGTATGGAGTAACAATATGATTGGTCATCACCAAATCACAAATGAAATGACAGCTACTTCTATATACCTAGTACACTCATGGATTGCTTGCAATGTAGATAGCAGCTTGATTATCACAATATATTGATAAGGGAGTATGTATCACAATGCCAATCTCACGGAAGAGCAATCTCAAGCACATTCTCAAGCACATCAACTCATATGCTAGGAGAACCATAGCTCTATACTCAGCTTCTGTACTTGCCTGGCTACCACACTGTTCTTGCTTCTCCACGTGACTAAATTACCAGCATAAAAGTATAATATCCAGATATGGATCTCTTGTCACTCTAACTTCCAGCCGAGTCTGCATTTGAATATGCCTTTTCCTGGTCCACCCTTCAAGTACCCTCAAGATTTCACGTACAACATCCCAATGTAACAACTGTCTTGGACTATGTATGTATTGTCAAGTAAATTAATTTACTCACCATCATTCTATATCTGCCAAGTCTGAAAATAATGCTATTAGTCAATTCCAAATTTTGTGTTAGGATCTATAGGAGAGTCAATTGGTTTACATCCAAGCATACCTGCCTCCTCCAATAGATCCATCACATAATTGCATTAAAACAAGTAGATCCCTAGTTTAGACCTTGCTACCTCAATGCCAAGGAAAGACCATAGTTGACCAAGATCCTCAGTCCAAAACAACTGACCAAGATAGTCTTTTAAGTCAACAATACCATTATGATCACTACAAATGATGACATAAACCACCAATAAAAAAACACCATTTTGCTCCTTCCAAACAAAGACAAAATGATCTAATGCAACTCTGTTGAACCCATACTGCAACACTTTCTCACTAAAGTTACCAAACCAGGCACGTAGAGACTACTTTAACCAATTGTTTTTTTTCCTAAGTTTACAAACTTTATCACACTCCCCCTGTACCCAGGAGGATACTCCATATATACCCTGCTAAAGAATCTAGAGATCACGATGAAGAAACACATCTTTGACATCTAACTAAAACAATGGCCAATTATACAATATAGCAATAGAAATCAGAACATGTATAGAATTTAATCTAGCCACAAGTGAAGTCTCAAAGTAATCCAGACGAAATGTCTGAGTGTACCCATTCACTACTAAATGAGCTTCTAATCATTCAATGATACCAGCAAAATAATACTTAAAAGTATACACCTAACTACTTGTTTCCCTCTGGAAGAGAGGTTAACTCCTATTTATTACTCAATCGGAAAGTTATCATTTTTGTATCCATGGCTTGTTTCAACCCAGAATACTGCATTGCCTATACACATGACTTAGGTAAGAGATATAGATGATAAGATAAGGCAAATGCTCTTGACCACACCAAGAAGGAATGTCCTTGGAATTTCTCCATAGCCACATCCTGAAAATGCTCCTAACCACACGCCTGAGATGACTCCACCACAGGATTCTAGTCAATCGCCTTGTATGGCTGCAAACAACAAGTGAGATGGTCCACCTTATCATCCACATGCGGATCAAACTTTACCCCAAGCTCTTCACGATGAAACTCTGCTAGCATCCCAGAAGAGCCACCATTCTCACTGTCCCTTGACGAATCCCCCCACTTACAATCGTCCCCCAAAACGACTGATAACATGCTCTCCAAGATGAGACATCTCTCTAGGCATCGACGATTCCCCCACCTCCTGGCTCTGTTGCAAAGACCTGTTTCCAAAATGCGAAATGACGCAACCTTTAGTTCGCATAACTAGATAATATTGCTTTACCCTTAAAGCCCTTCTCCTCTCGATCAAATTTTTGAAAGATACAAAATCATTAAGGGCATAAGCTAGAAATAAGAGTTTTAAGCTTTAACTTCTACCAAAGGATGAAATTACCCTTGAATATCTATTTCTCCTCATGTTCTCAACCAACTACACGGGCAAGATTTGGCATCTCCGAACCCATGGCAAAGACATCTCCCTCTCTTTAAAAGACTGATTTACCCTTCCCCAAAATTCGCCTTCTTCACTCTCCCTTTCTTTCTTGGAAGTCACACCGCCATTTTCGACCAAGGTCGATTCAAAATTTGAAACCAAAGTCTGACAAAACCCATCAACCTGGTTTTTGAAACCATAGACCACTTGTGTTTCATTTTGTTTCTTGGAAAACCGCCTAGTATAACAATCTTCTCCAATATCGGGTTTTCTGACGAGCTAGCAACCTTCCCTGACTCCAAATCTTCTTCCACAACGATCAAGACCTTGTATATCCCCTCGCTATCATTGATCTCCACCACCTGAGGAATTCTCCCAAGGTCAGAGGGACACAGTTTCAGTCTAACCCATCTTAAATCCTCCACATTTTTAGATTTAGGGTTAATATCGGTAAGTCCCCCATAGGCATCACCTATTTCAAAGAATTTATCCTCATTCCATAGGTGTAGTGCCAGGCTCACCCTAATCCAATGTGAACACACCAAATGGTCTGAGCATCACAAACCCAAACAAGGAGACCATTGATGGAAAACCAAACTACTTGGAGCAATCACTTAGGATCCCTAGGCATCCAGCCAATAGGTTTTGACCCAAGATTCCCCAAACATGATACCTTGATTTTGAGCTAGGGGAATGATACTCTTGGCAGGTCAGTTTTGTTCAACAATTTACGAATAGCCTCTGCCACCTCCAACCACGATATATGTCCATTTACTTTTTCAACACATCGCCTTCGCCCAGCGACAAAAAATTTCCTCCCTCATCCCTTTCTAGTCTCTTATTAGAAAATAGCTTGTGATTGCTATCCTTCTAGAATTGCAGGAACTCCTTCCTTTTCGGCACAACATACCTAGTTGTTTTCAGTTCATCCTCCACCACAAAGAACATATCCAAAATCTGGACCAATTTCTCCTAGCTAGACCCATTTTCTTCCTTTGGAACAATAATTTGTCTACCTCTACCACTCTGACGATTCACCGAAATCTCCATGAAATGACCTTGGATATTACTATTCCATTGTAGGAAAATAAACTTATCACCTTCGTCACGAGTACAAACCAACTTATCCTTCTCTAGGAGCCTAGCCACTAACTTCAAATGATCACTCAGTCAACAACCATACCGAGCTTTGATCATCATCCACTCAGAGAATCCTTTGCTAACACACTCAATGATCGAGATTGTTGTAGCTCTCCATACAAAATCACTCTTCAACTCCAAAGGCTTGTGTTCAATAGCAATAATCTTATGCTAAGAGACATTGGAAAACCTCACATTTGTGTGTTAAGTCAAATCACCAAATCTCTAAATTGAAGTGTCACTTTCTTTCCTTCTTACTGTATCTTTTAGGATTTGGTTACGAAGAAGGTGATTGGTAAGGGACATGAGAAAGATGGTCTCCATTTGTTGGATCTTACACCCCGTGTTGCTATCCCAGTTTAGAAGCCCACAATGATTATAGTGCATGCTAGCAATTACAGTTTTAATGAATTGTTACAATGGCACCATCTTGACCACCTATCATTATCTATGTTACAACAGTTGTTTCCTCAGTTCTACTACTAATTTCCAATTTAAACCTTGTGAATTAGCCAAACACTGCTGGTCTATCTTCCCTCAAGTCATAATTGGAGTTAGGTTCATTTCTCTATTGTACATTCAGATATGTGAGGGCCAATTCCAACTGTTTCACTATTTGGCCATCAGTATTTTTATTTTTATTTTTATTTTTTATGATTAACTATTATTCATTAAGATGAGAAGAAGAAGCTACAAATATGAAAACAAACCAGAAAAACATGAAAACAAAGACAAAAACAAGAACATTTTTTTATGGATAATGATCAAAGAAATTTTATTAAAAGAGAAGCAGGAACATACAATCAGGAAAGAATACAGGCAAATATACAAGCCAAGCCAACAGCCCCCTACAAAAACAAATTATTAACTCTCTAGCACATCAGGCAAATTGTTTCCCACAAAAATACCCTGTTGAACCACTCTTATCAACAACAACAACAAACAGCCTTATCCCAACTATTTGGGGTCGGCTACACAAATCCTGTTCCGCCATTCCGCTCTGTTTTGGGCCATATCTGCAAGCTTATCAACCATTAAATTCTGGGACCTTGGAGCATGCAGCAACTCGACATTAAGGTTCCCCACAAGAACCCAAATTTCACATAATAGGTGATGCAACCTCCATGGCCCAGTCCCATTCTTCACTCCCCAGCCAATAACTGTTTGAGAATCCTCCTCAACAACACAATCTTTCAGCCCTTTCTCCTAAAGCATACGAAAGCTATGAAGGAGTCCATGAGCTCTACATGAATCAAATCACTATTTCCAATTGGACCACTTCGAAGCTGAAGACCATTTCCTTGGGTGTTCCGCAATACACAGCCAAAATCTACGGGCCCTAGATTCCACAAAGAAGCCCCATCAAAGTTCACCTTACATTTCCCCTCCAAGGGAGGAGCCCAATCAGCCTAATGCAAGGTATTTGAACGAGATCCCTGCAACAAATAAACCACCTAGTCGCTCATAAATGCATTAATAAAATAGTCCCTAAATTCCTCTTTTATCATAATCCATGACCCCACCGCACTTAAGATGGAATCTATGACCTCCCTCACTTCCCTCTCCTTATCTTTGAAGATACTCTTGTTTCTTTCCTTCCAAATACATGCATGAGGGCCTTTAAGAAGATTTTGCCTCTCATCCCCTTCACACACCATCCCCGCTGATGAATGAGGTCTAAATAAGACTCCGGCATCACAAAATGGATTGATAGGGAAGACAAAAGGTATCTCCACACCTTCGAAGCAAAATCACAATAAATAAACAAATGGTTTCCAGATTCACTTGTATTCCCTCATAGGCAACATACCAAGGGAGATGGAGCCATGAATGGATGTTTTTGCTATAACATATCCAAGGTATTTTGTCTACCAAGCGAGAAAAACAAGAACATAAAACCAAAAAAGATGAGACATGCCCCAAAAATCCACTACATGTGAGATATATGTAGGAGTAAGGCCACCTGTATATATGACTTCACTAAACACCCCTGTCTTAGAGAGGCCATCTGCTACCAAGTATTTTGTTACCTTTATAAATGACTCCTCTTGAGCCACTTGGGTTACCTTCTAAAATATATAAGAGAAGTATCTTCGGCTTTTAAATCCTTTCACAAAATTATTCTTACTCGGTTTGATGCCAAACTTCATATTCTTTGATCTGACAATAAAAGCGAGTACATCTCAAGAGAGCTTTCTTCTTATTTTAGCAAGTCTGGTATTGTTTATCAACCACTTGCCTAGGCACACCTGAACAAAATAGGATGTCAGGAAAGAAAAAAAAAAACCATCTTCTTGAAATTTCCTGAGCTCTCTTGTTCACCACGCATATACCTAAGACCTTTTGGTTTGAAGCTCTTCTTATTGCTGCCTACTTGAAAACTAGGATGCCTTCTCATGCATGGTTCTAATACTCGCCCGATCCGGGCTCGGATCGCCCGGATCGGATCGGGATCGGCCGGGACCGATCCCGATTTTGAGTGTTAATC
>JAOXJP010112194.1:0-14084 GCA_025762735.1 Platanus orientalis
GTGAATGGAATCACCTCCAGCTCATCCTGAAGCTTGCCTGCGTCTCCTTCCCCTTTAAGCTTTCCAAACCTCCTCAAACCTAACACCATTTGCACACCATCCTAAATTATGAAAACATTGGCTACCACGCATGTCTTCATCCAGCGTCTGACACGCTGATGAGGTCAACTTGCCTTGACCACCAACATCACGTTGTGTAAATGGAAATGGACTTGGCATATGAACCCCACTTCCCTCCTCTATATAAGGGGACGTGGGTGAGAGGAAGAGGGGTGTTACTTGGGTGCTACTGAAGAGAGTTGTAGAGAGAGAGTTTTTTGTTGTTGTGAAGCTCTTAAGGAAGGAGAAGGAAGGTTATGTACTAGGGACCTCTCTCTGAAGATTAGCAAGATATTTTTCTTGCTTTACATGTTCTTCTTCCTCTCTGTCTTTTTCACTCACCACTTCCCTCACTTCCACCATCACTACCTTCACCATCATCTCACTTACCACTTGATTGTTGAGAACTCACTTCGGCTTGAAGTCTCCAGTCACGTAATCATCTTTGTGACCATTGAGAACTCGGCTTTGGCCTTGAGGTCTCTGGTCCTCCACTCCTCTTGAGAGAGCAATATCTCAAAGAGTTGAGGTAGCTCGATCTTGGTGTTGTGACAACACGCCAAGCATCTTGAGCATACTCTTCATTCAAGCACTAACAAAAGGTTATACTGCCAGAATTTTGATAAAGCTAAGACAGTGACCACGTGCTTCAATTAACGGCGAATGCTTATTCGTCTTTGCCAAAGAGTGTGACTCCGTAGAGAGACAAGGGTTCTACCCAAGTAAGATTGTATCCCAGAGTTAGCCTGGCCAAATCCCTTGCACATTACTAGGAGGCCTCGACTATCTTCAAGAAATGTGAAAACGACACCTTCTCTGTCTTAGATAAATTGGCATTTAACTTTAGAAAATTCAAAGTTTGAATTTTTGTGAACAGTGAATGTGAACAGTGAAAGTGAACAATAAATGTGAACAGTGAAAATGAATAGTGCGTAAAAGAACAATGCACAGTGAATAGTGTGAGAATGAATAGTGCACATGAATAGTCTATGGTGAATAGTGCATGAATGAATAGTGAGCATGAACGTTCGTGGTGAATAGTGCACGATGAACAATGAATAGTGCTCGAATGATGAACAGTGAACAATGCGCGAATGATGAATAGTGAATAGTAAATAGTAAAAAAAAATAATTTTTTTATTTGATTCCCCATCCACGAAAGTCAACAATTTGAAGATATGTCTGCTCCCTTTGTGCAACTAGGGACCTTTTACTTTGAATCTACTCGATTCAATGGAGAGAACTTTGAGAGATGGGAAGAAAAGATTGAGTTCACACTGAAACAATTAAATATCCACTATGTGCTAACTGATGCACCTCCACTGATCCATCTGAAGATGAAGCAACACTTAATGATATTAATGCCACTCTTGAGGCAAACAAGAATTGGGATGCAACCGACTACAAGTGCCACCATATGATTTTGGAGACGCTTTCTAACAGCCTCTTTAATCAATTCGTTAAGAAGACCAAGACTGCGAAAGAACTATGGGATGCCGTAGTAGAGGTATACAAGGGAGAAGCTATTTGGAGTAAGAAATTTAATGTACAAAGCTATAGAGAATTCAAGATGGTGGATAGCAAGTCTGTTCTGGAACAAGCTAAGGATTTCCAGAAGATTGTCGATGCAATCACTGTTGCAGGGATGTTTTTAGACCCTGTGTTTCACGTCAATGGGCTGATTTCCATATTGCCTCCATCATGGCAAGATTACAAGACCAAGCTCATGTATGAAACTGAGGACATAAAGCTTGACACTCTAATGCACCACTTTTGAGTGTAGGAGTTGGCAAGGAAGAAAGGAAAGAAGCCAGAGCTAATTGAAAAGGTTCATGTTGTTGAAAACAGGCCTAAGGGCCAATTATTTCCAAAGAGAAAAGATTTCAAGAGGACTGATAAGGACTGTAAGAAGCCCTATGAAAAGTACTATGAAGAGACAAGGACCAAGATGCACTGCTATGTCTATGGCAAGATAGGTCACCTAGTAAGAGCCTACTGCCAATGAAAGCATGGCAATGATCGACACAACAAGAAGAAGAACAAAGGCAAGTGTAAAGTCCAAGATGATGAGCTTTCTACTGTTGTGACTAAGGCCAACATGGCAGGTGAGGAGACTGATTAGTGGATCGACACCAGGAAGAACCTCATCTCTGGATCGCTGCTGAGCAAGCATGGCTTCAAGCTGGTGTTCGAGTCTGATAAGTTTGTACTTACCAATAACAAAATATTTATAGGCAAAGGATTTTCTAAATCTAAAATGTTTAAACTTAATGAGGTCAAGCACATGTCTAATCTGGGACTTATTAACAATCTCGTAATGAGAAATGCCTTATGTGCAGCAAATGCAAAGTCAGATGCACATCATTCAAAAGCATGCATAGATCACTAAAAGGGCTAGACCTAATACATACCGACATCTGTGAGATGACGGATACTCTGTCTAGAGGAGGAAAAAGATACTTCATAACCTTCATCGATGATGCGTCAAAATACACTTACGTGTACCTACTAAGAACTAAAGATGAAGCGTTTGAGAAGTTCAAATCTTATAAAGCTGAAGTTGAAAATCTCCTTAACCTGAAGATCAAGGTATTGAGATCTGATAAGGGAGGCAAAGACATGGACTCTGAATTTATCAAATTTTGTGAAGACTATGGTATCCACAGAGAGACATCAATACCTTACACTCAGTAACAAAATGGGATAACAGAGAGAAAGAATCACACATTAATTAAAATGGTCAACATCATGTTGATAAGCTCTAGTTCATGCTTGAACCTGTGGGGTGAGGCATTGCTGACTACTTGACATATTCTGAATAAAGTTCCTCAAAAGAAACTTGAGATTACTCTATATGAGATATAGAAAGGAAGGAAGCCCAATTTGAGCTACTTCAAAATCTGGGGATATTTAGCTCAAGTAAAACTACCACATGAGCATACCTCTAAGGTTAAACCACGAGGAACTGATTGTGTTTTCATTGGATACTCCATGACAAGCAAGGCCTACAGATTTCTGAATTTGAAGACTCCTAGTCCACACACCATTGTTGAATCCACCAATGCTGAGTTCTTTGAGAATGTGTTTCCCTTCCGGAAGACCTTAAAAATAGTGGGGGTTGATGTCGTAAACTCTAAGAAAAGAGACAGAGCAACTAAGACAACTTCGCCTCTACCGCGAAGAAGTATTAGAAAGAGGAAGGAAAATGACTTTGGTCCTGATTTCTCTGTTTGTGTTGTTGAAGGAGACCCGCTCTCCTATGATGAAGCTATAAGGTTATATAATGTTATGTTCTAGAAGGAAGCGATTGAAGATGAAATGCATTCCATAATGTCAAACAACACAGATTCTGGTAGATCTCCCTTATGGGTGCAAGACAATTGGTTGTAAGTGGATATTCAGGAAGAAGCTTAAACCTAATGGCTCAGTTGAGAAATACAAGGCCCACTTAGTGGCCAAAGGATTCAAAGAGAAGAAAGACTTCGACTACTTTGACACCTATGCACCTTGTTGCGAGAATCTCAACTATTAGGTTGTTGTTGGTTGTGGCTTTTATAAAGAACCTGATCATACATCAGATGCATGTAAAGACTGCCGTCCTAAATGGCTAATTGGAATAAGAAATCTACATGGATCTACCCAAAGGATTTGTTATGTCTGGACAAGAAAAGAAAGTGTATAAGCTAATAAGATCCTTGTACGGACTAAAGCAAACACCTAAGCAATGGCACGACAAGTGCAGACAAACACTCATCAGTAATGGATTCACATCCAACGATGGAGACATGTGCATTTACTCTAAGACCAAAGGAGAGTCATGTGTGATCATCAATCTCTATGTGGATGACATGCTCATCTTTGGTACTGATGAATACTATGTTAATGACATAAAGAGGTTTCTATCATCTGTATTTGACATGAAAGACCTAGGGGTTCCTAAAGTGATTCTTAGAATCAAAATCATTCGAGATGATAAAGGCATTGTGATTTTACAATCCAGCTACATTGAGAAGGTACTCAAGAAGTTCAATATACTTGAGACCTTTTCAGCATTACCCCAGTGAATCCCAACTTTAAGTTGATGAACAACACAGGGAGTCAAGTATCATAATACAGATACTCACAGATTATCGGCTGCTTAATGTACGCCATGTACTACACTCGGCCTAATATCACCTTTGCAGTAGGGATGCTTAGTAGATATACTAGGAACCTAGGGAATATGCATTGGAATGCATTGCATACAATTTCATGGTATCTGAAAAGAACCATGAACTATGGAATTCACTACGGCAAGGATCCCGCTGTTGTTAAAGGACACAGTGATGCTACTTGGAACTCTAATCTAGATGATTCCAAATCTGTGATTGTTTAGATTTTCACCTTAACAGGAGGTGCGATCTCTTAGAAATCCAAATGATAAACTTGCTTGACCCATTCTTCAATGGAGTCAGAGTTTGTAGCCTTGTCTTTGGCAGGAGAAGAGGCAAAGTGGTTAAGAAATGTCCTAGTAGACGTACCAATATGGGACAAGCCTGTGCCAGCCTTAAATATCTACTGCGACAATCAAGCTGTCATCTTCAAGGCAGACAATGAGAATTATAATAGGAAATTTAGGACTATATGCCTGAAGCACAATTATGTGAAGGGACTTATCACTGACGACATTGTAGTTGTATAGTATGTGAAGTCCAAGGAGAACTTGGCAGACCCACTCTCAAAAGGCCTGAGCAAGGAGTTAACCTCCAGTACATCGAGGGGAATGAGACTTGAAAGCCTGTAAGGTTTTGACTAGACACCCAACTTGACTGGTCAAGGTTCAATGGGAAACCAACCTGACAGCTCAAGGTTCAATGGAAAAACATGTCAAATGTATCACCCACTTGTAAGCACAAATTTCAGTTAATGAAATGTGTCCCTTCCTATGGTGAGCCTACAAATGCAATTTTTATAGATGATATATGGTTCTTACAGAAGGTATTTCTTGTAGAACATGTGCTTGTTACTTGTGAGTTAAACTCATGGATGATGGAGGATGAGAATGTGAATCTCTTAATGAGTTCTGTAGACCTAGATTGGATTGAGGTTTGCAAAAGCTCCTGATAAAAGACTCACCTATCTGAGTGTGGAAGCTGGTCACTTCCTATGAGACCTAGGCCGTCTCTAAAGCACTTCAGTAAATTGGGGTATAGCAAGACCTTAAATGCTAATCTAATTGTAAAAAATGAGTGAAGCCTTGCTGGGAGAACTGCGCGTGTGACAAGTCTTGGCTGTCAGAAAACTCAGTTCAAAGATTTATCTACTGACATAATTCAAACATGTCAAAGCTTATTTACACTACGTAAGGGTTCAAGGTTGACGCCACCTTTACTTGTCCGTAGGGACCTCACTTAAAGCCCATTACAAAACCATTAAATATTTATTTAAAATAAGTGGGTGATTGTTGAATATTTTAAATGTAAAGAGCTGTGCGAATGCTCTGTTTTCCAAAATGGGAAATAGAGCAACCATAGACCCACCTGGGGATTTCTATAATCATTCCATTCTTGTGAAACACCTGGGTGAATGGAATCACCTCCAGCTTATCCTGAAGCTTGCCTGCATCTCCTTCCCCTATAAGCTTTCCAAACCTCCTTAAACCCAATACCATTTGCACACCATCCTAAATTATGAAAACATTGGCTGCCACGCATGTCTTCATCCAGCGTCTGGCATGCTGATGAGGTCAACTTGCCTTGACCACCAACATCACGTTGTGCGAATGAAAATGGACCTGGCATATGAACCTCACTTCCCTCCTCTATATAAGGGGATGTGGGTGAAAGGAAGAGGGATGTTACTTGGGTGTTGTTGAAGAGAGTTGTAGAGAGAGAGAGTTTTTTGTTGTTGTGAAGCTCTCAAGGAAGGAGAAGGAAGGTTGTGTACTAAGGACCTCTCTCTGAAGATTAGCAAGATATTTTTCTTGCTTTACATGTTCTTCTTCCTCTCTCTCTCTCTTTCACTCACCACTTTCCTCACTTCCACCATCACTACCTTCACCATCATCTCACTTACCACTTGACTATTGAGAACTCACTTTGGCTTGAGGTCTCTAATCACGTAATCATCTCTATGACCATTGAGAACTCTGCTTTAGCCTTGAGGTCTCTAGTCCTCCACTCCTCTTGAGAAAGCAATATCTCAAAGAGTTGAGGTAGCTCGATCTTGGTGTTGTGAAAACATGCCAAGCATCTTGAGCATACTCTTCATTCAAGCACTAACAAAAGGTTATGCTGCCAAAATTTTGATAAAACTAAGACACAGTGACCCCGGGATTTAAGTAACAGCGAAGGCTTATTCGTCTCTACCGAAGAGTGCGACTCCGTAGAGAGACGAGGGTTCTACCCAAGCGAGATTATATCCCGGAGTTAGCTTGGCCGAATCCCTTGCACATTATTGGGAGGCCTTGACTATCTTCAAGAAACACAAAAATGGCACCATCTCTATCTCAGATGAATCAGCATTTAACTGAACTTCATAAACTTCAAAGCTTGAATTTTTGTGAACAGTGAAAATGAACAGTAAATGTGAATAGTGAAAATGAATAGTGCATGAAAGAATAGTGTATGGTGAATAGTGCATGAATGAATAGTGCACATGAACAGTCTATGGTGAATAGTGTGTGAATGAATAGTGAGCATGAACATTTGCTGTGAATAATGCGTGAATGAATAGTGCACAATGAATAGTGAACAGTGCATGAATGATGAATAGTGAATAGTGAACAATAAAAAAATTAAATTTTTTTATTTGATTCCCCATCCACGAAAGTCAACAAAGACAACATGCAAAGGAGAATTGAAGAAGCTATGGGTGTCGGATACCCAATGCATATATTTAAGTAAATTTAAGCATGTACATTACATGTTTAAAATTGTAGCTTTCTTCCAAAAATAAGTAAACAAATAAAATGTGTTTTATGGTCTTTTGTAAATGGAAAATATCACTTTAGGTCCGTTTGCTTTGTTGTTCATCAGGGAAATAGGTGTTAATGGGGAGCAAATGTCTTGTCCAGGACACCAGGGAACATCATATGGAATAAAATAGGCAGGAATTTAAAATTTCATCTAACCCCTACCCATTTTATTCCATGTGAAGTCCTCTGGTGTCCTGGACACCAAGTCCTTGACAAAACATTTACTTCGTTGTTAATGCTATAGTTGCTTCACAACAAATCAATTTTCCAAAATACCCACAAAAATTGTCTACTCACGTTCTCCTAGACACAAAGACAAGGGTGTTTAAGGTTAAAACTGTAAAAGCAATTCAAAATAATCATCATGCCGCTGCCTTGTGTATGGAAGAACGGGAGTAGAAAATTTCTGGTTATAGAAGAATTTCTTTCTTTTGCAAATGGAGTTTTAGTGGGTACTCAATGATTTATTTTTAGAGATTCTTTTAATGAATTTAAAAAAAAAAAACACTTTGACTTGGTTAACTTGGAACTGTGTATTTTCACTACCATACAATAATTAACTAGGATAATACCGAAGGTGTTCAATTTTCAGTCATTAGTGTCTCACGATCCCTTTAAAATGGAAGGCTCCTACCATAGTGTGATTCAATTGGTTCTAGATAAGAGTTTGGGATTGTGAAGATTAGTACTTATACAGAATTTTATTATTATTATTTTAGATAAGTAATTTTTTTTATATATTACGTTCTGGAATATACATATATAGAGGCATCTCTCTCGATTGTTTCTTTAAAAATTTTAGGGAAATCAGTGGGATATAAAATAATTTCACCCAAATCATTGAACAATGAAGCTAACATATCTACAAGTTGGTTCGCTTCTATCCAAACATGTTGTATTTCGTATTCTTCATAAGTTAGTGTAGTTGTGGGTAAGGGTTGTTGGGTGACTCACAAGTTAAGAATTGTTTAGCTTAAAGTAAATTCATTTTCAAATTACTTCATTTAATATATTTTGGCTATCTTAAATGAGATAAAAATTTACTTATCTTATTTAACTTATTAGTAAAAATTAAAATCATTTTATTTCATATAAATCCTCAAATTCCCTAATTGTAAATTGATTCATTTGAGTTATCGGGGCCCCTCCTACCCTTATTCCCGACGGTTGAAAAAGCTTCTGAGACAAAAATAAGGTACTCTTACTAGCTTGCTCTCATAAGAATCATGGTGTCTTTCTCTTATTCTCATGGTCTCTCTCTCTCTCTAAAGGACTTTGTTTTTCAAATTGCATACCTCCTTACTCTCTGTGTATTGGGTGTCTTTATTTTTAAGGCCATTGGGACTTAAGATCTAACTGTGGGCATTTATTGGAGTTAAGAAGACTCCTTGTAAGAGTGGAGACGTGAATAACGACTCTAAGGGAGAAATAAAACCCTAATAAATTAGGGTAAAAAGTGTGTGTGTGTGTGTGAGAGAGAGAGAGAGGACTGCAATTGGAGTTCTTAAGGTCTTCTTCAAGGGTTTGAGAGTGTGAGAGAAAAAGGGTGTATAACACCCTATATATACTTGCATACACTTACGATGATTCTAAAGACATGCTCAGATGATTTATGGTTTGAGTACAAATTAATGCATAATTGATGATTTACTATTTGGGTACAAAAAAGTGTTTTCTGTAACATAAGACTAGTGTGAGAAGAATGGAAGAAAGAGGAAAAATAAATTTTAGTCTTGAACGGTCAGAAGGAATCCTGACTAATCAGCCCTCTTGATCGATTAGAAAATCTCTAACCGGTTAAGATACCTGGGTAGGTTCAAAGGCAAAAATCAGTTCCCTATCTAATCAGTTAGTTGGCTGATCAAGACCTTTGACCAGTCACCTAACGGATCAAAACTCTGTTCGGTAAGAAAAATCTTGATTGGTCAGGATTGCAGAAATCAGAATCATAAAATTTTTGAAAACTCGATTTTTTCCGTGATTTTTTAATTTTAGCTACTAGAGACATATTTGAACATGACACTATGGTTTAGGGTTGCTCTTTAAACCTATAAATACTTAGAGAATAGAAAGAGGGAAGAAATTAGAATTTCAATTTGGGAATGGCACGATTTGGAAGAAAAGAAGGCAATGAAGAACAGGGGATTCAAAGAAGAGCTTTAGGGTCTGATTTTGAGAATTTCGTTAGTGATTATACATTGCATACATTCGTTTTTACTCCTTAGGTTTTTGGAATTATGGTTTTAACAATAATTTACAATTGATTCCACATATTTACATTGTTTTCCTTGCTAAGAACGTTAGAAGGTTTATGTTCTTGGAAAAGTTGTGTTTTCAAACAAGTTTTTCAAGGGATGTTTTGTTAGAACTCTAATTTCAATGATTTAATTGAATTGTTTTCAAAGAATCTTAGCCAATATGTCTTTTTATCATTGTTTTCAATTGTTGATTCCTTTATGCTCAAGTTATATGTTGTAGAAAGGGATTTTCATCAAGTTTTGATTGATTTCTAGGTTTTGTTGATCTTGATGACTCCTACAAAATTTATGAAAGTTTTTATGAAGATTGTTAGTATTGTTTTGGTCTAATAAATAGTGTTCTCATCTTTTACGAGAAAATTCCATAGTTCATGTGCTCTTAGATGGATCAAGCATTGGTTTCTGTTTTGTGTCAAAATTGATATCAGTTTGCTAGGATTTGTAAATCATGTGAATGATATATAGTTGAGCTTTGTAATATGTTTGATGGATTTTGCATTGGAAATATACCTATTTAAGGATTGTTATGAAAATAAATACGTTTTGAAAGATTTACATGTTTTTGTTTTTTATTCTGATATGGGGCTCTCTCACTAGGTTAAATAGGTGTGAACTGATACCCTCTCACCGGGTTACAATAGGTGTGAACTATTATCTATCATCCATATTATGATCTCTCGCAGGATTTTATGTGCAAATTGGTGCCTTCTCACCAGGTTATAATAGGTGCAAACTATCATAGGTTCAAGCCCTCTCACTACGTTATAATATAAGCGAACTGTTAAACCCTCTCATTGGATCATAATAGGTACTAACTGTTATCTGTTATGCCTTCTCATCGAGCCTTACAATAGGTGAGCACTGTTATCTGTTAGTCTGCTCACAGGATTGTATGTGAGGTCTCAGCTATATGTAAAAGAAATTTTCTATTTGTTTAGTTTTTAGCATTATGATTTTCGTTACGATACATTATCTACTCATATTCTGATAAAAGATATTTTTCGCATGCATTTGTTAAGAAAGTAATTTGTTAGATATGATTTAACTTTTGAAAACATTGTTTGAAATGCATATATGTATATGTACTCTCACTCAGTTATTTTGATACTACAACTATTTGTGCTTGACATAACCCATATGTCCTTGTATATTCTGTATGGTTACTTACAAGCATGTCAAGCTCACCCATTTGACACCATTTTTCATATTGAGGAGATAGTGATAGTTGTAGTGCAAAAGACTTATAGAGCAAAGTGTTGGAGATTCAGAGTTTAGTTTATGATATTTTTGTTTTGGAGATTATAGACCTTATGTTATTTATTTCAGTATTTTATTTTAGATTTGTTAGTAAGAAGAAGTTTTGTCTTTGTTAGTCATGGATGATTATTAGTACATTTTGTTTATGGATTTTAAGACATTAGTTTAGAAGTTTAAATTATGAGGAGAAGTACTTGGAGATAGATTTTAAATTGAATGGTTATGTTATGGATTTGGTTCTAAATGTTAGATTATGGATGGATTAGAAATGTTAGACTTGTCAATGGTTATTAAATAGTGTTTGTTGTAATTTAAATTTAGTTTCGTAAGTGAATAAGAAAATTGATTTTTGACAATAAGGGTATTAGATTAAGAATGAAAGTTATATTGTCCACTTCAGAGTCTAGGGTCCCAATGAGGTCTAGGTTTCAGAGCATGACAAGGTGTACAAAGGGAAAAGGTGTAGGTCTAGGTTTTAGAAAAATACTTTTTTGTATAGATTTCACATTCTCATAGTGAAGAAAGATTTGATTCTCTCCCGTGGACGTAGGCACATCGTCGAACCACGAAAAATCCTTGTCTTATATGATTGTTAATTTATTTGCTATAGTTTTATTATTTATTACATATACCATGAGTGGTTTAGGCCTATATCCCATCACATGAAATTTAGGGCTACTTTCATAGCACCAACAATTTGTATCAGAGCTTCTGGTTCGTGTTTAGGAGGAAAAGAAATAAACTGGTGAGTAAGAAAAATATTTTTTTATTCAAATGATTGATTTATAAAAATTTTGAGTTGATTCACGATGGTAATGAAGGTTTCCATCGGTCAATTCTTTGTGAAGAAAATTGATGGAAATTGTAGTTTCACTCTTTGGCAAAGAATCATGAAGGATGTCTTAGTACAACAAGGTTTGTATAAGGCATTACAGGGAAAGAAAGGCAAGTCCAAGGAGATGGAGGATGATGATTGAAAAAACATAGAGATGAGGGCAATCAACACAATTCATCTATATCTTGTAGATAATGCTATGGATGAAGATTCAACACCGATTTTATGGAAGAAGTTGGAGAAACATTACATAGGAAAGAGTTTCACCAACAATTTATATCTAAAACAGAAAATGTACGGGCTAAAGATAGCGGAAGATGTGAATCTGTTGTAACACTTACATGTGTCCAACCAGCTCTTAGATCAACTATACAAAGTTGATGTCAAGGTGGAGGAAGAAGACAAAGCCCTTTTTCTTCTTACCTTGCTTCCTGATTCTTATGAAAATTTGGTGACAACGTCATTGATCAGGAAAGATATAATAAGACTAGAGGATGTCACGGCATCACTCCTATCTAATGAGATTAAGAGAAGACCAAATCTTGAAGGAGGTCAAGATTTTTTGTTGATTGGTTAAGTAGAGAATTGCAAAGGAAGGTTATCTGTGAGTAGCGGGTCTAGGTCAAGTCTAGAGGAAAGGGCAATGTGAAATGTTTTCATTGTAAAGAATATGGCCACGTTAAATGGGATTGACCATAATGCACTGATAGAAAGAAACGTGGTAGTCTCAGTACAACATTAGCAAATGAAAAGGAAGAATACATTGGAAATGCTCTTACAGTAACCAAATGTATGGAGACTTTTTCTCATGATGAGTGGAGATTAGATTCAAGTGTCATATATATGCTAGGAAATAATATTTTGATGTGTTCTAAGAGGAAAAGACAGGTGTTGTTTCTTTGGGTGATGGGTTCACTTGTGATATCATAAGTATTGAGAAAGTGAAGATCAAAATGTTTAATGGAGTGGTTCATACTTAGAGATGGTGAAGATCAAAATGTCTTAAAGATGCAAAAGAATTTAGTATCCCTAAGCACATGTGGCTATTTGGTCCTAATGAAGGGAAAAAAGTGTGATGATTTGTATCATTTGATAGGCAATACAACTATTAATGGTGTTCCTTTGACCTCAACAGGTAGATGAAAACAAGGTTCATGGAATAACAAGCACTTTTGCAGGGTCTCTTTTGCAGTTGGGGCAGAGACAATTGTTACGGGTTTTCAAGTGATAGACAATGGTGAAACAGTTCTTATAGTTAGAGAAGACAGATCGAGGTGCCTCTTTGGAATTGACTAGGGGAGTCAACTTAGGACAACTACACATGTGCATTGGATGTGTTATGATCGATTCAGATGGTGTCATGACTAAATTGATTTAAAGATATGTGTAACGGTGGTTCTTCAAGGCCAATGGCTGTTTGTGGTGATAACAAACATGATATGATTTAGGTTCGAGTTAGAGGAGCATTCCAGGTATATATGGCATAAAGTTTTACTAAGAATTCAAATGACAAGTGTAGTGTAACACCATATATATGTTTGCACACACTTAGCAAGATTTATATGCATATATAATGACTTGTAAACTTAATCAACTTTATAGACAAACCTGTGAAAATTTAGAATGAATTAGTAAGCAAACTATAGACCATTAGAAATATCTCAAAGTCTAGTTTTCAATTAAATAAACGACAAGTGAATCAGAGTTTTCTAGAGAGAGATATGAGTGTTTTAGTGTGAAGAGGAAAATTTTTGAAAATTGGGCCAAGCTCGATTGATCAGGGTAGGCAGGCCCTATTGATCGGAGTGGGATAGCCCGATCGATCGAGAATCCCTCCAATCGATTGGGAAAGCCTGGATAGTTTGCGAATTTTGGGATTTTTTGTGATTTCTGATTTGGAAGTTTCCAAATCAGTTTGGAACTCTCCTAAGATATATAAGTGATAGCAATCAACCCAATTTGACACAAAATGCAAAGAACAAAAGAGAATATGAAGATCAAAGAGAAAGCTAGAGTTTAGAGGAAAACTTGAGATTTTGATGAAGAACGAAAGGATTTTTGAGCAATTTTTTAATTTAAGCAAGAAAGTAATCATGGATAGTAGACATTGTTTTGATTGTTCTTAGGTTCTTAGAATACTTCGATTTCCGATTTCTTGTAAGTAAACATAGATATTTTACATCATCTTTTAACTATCTTAGGTTTCTAGAATGTTTGATTCATGTTTTACAAGTATCCACCTACGTTTCTCCAGTTTTTGACTCCTATATATGTTTTCTCCAGGTTTTGATTTATCTAGATTCTTAAAAAAATGGTTTTCTAAAGAGAAAATCTATTTTGAAAGTACACATATGTATTATACTTTGATTTTGATCTATTTAGGTTCTTAGAGGTTTTAAATTCCACTTTTCAAAATGGATGTTGGAAAAATTTTCTTCTTCCACACTTTGACCCACCCAAGCTTGGATAATCGGAACCAGTTTAGTACATTGTAATGACCCTAAATCTCATAACCTTATTCAGGCATGAAACCAGGCCGTTACTAAACTAGATCTATAAACCATTCAATATATATATTTTTTCATTTTATCTTAACCTTCAAATCTTAAACATTACACACAGACAATGAAATTATAGTCAAGCACATATAATCATAATCCTCTAAATACAGCAAAAATAA
>JAOXJP010112205.1:0-14084 GCA_025762735.1 Platanus orientalis
GCTTCTTCCTTAAACAGACATGTAAGCAGGGGGAGAGTGAAGCTCCTTTTGTAAAGGATGTCACCGAGCAACAGGTAACGACTGGATAGTGTCCTTATTTTTCTTACTTCTTCCTTAGATTCCTACAGTTGGCCACTCTTCAAGTACTTTATGATCTGACTAGCCCATTCAGGCTCAGGGCTGACCATGTTGACCTTCCTGTCCTCCTTCACTTTGATACTTAGTTGGGGAAGGTGTTCTATGATGACTCCCTGGGTCAGGTCCCTAGAGGCGGATGATGTAAGCTTGGCTAACCTGTTGGCATCTTCGTTGTCCTCCTGAGGGACTCACTACACGATGAAATGTCTGAATTGAGACTTCTCTTTCTCCACCATGGCGAGATACTGTTTCATTCAGTCGTTCTTTGCTCTGTACTCTCCCTGTACTTGTCCAACCACCAACTAGGAATTGCTCTTGACTTTTACATTTTTTGCCTTAAGCTCACGAGCAAGGTGCAACCCCATGATCATTGACTCGTACTCGGCCTCATTGTTGATCGCTTTAAACCCGACTTTATGGCATATTCGAGCTTAACCTTCTCTGGTGTAATTAGGACGACTCCCCCTCTGGCGGCAATGCTAGTGGAGGATCCGTCCACATGCATGGCCCATTGTTCTTGGTCGGCTTCTTCTTACCCCCAATCTTGTGCCCCGGTCTCAACGTCTGTGTCATAGGTGTATTCGACAATGAAGTTGGCAACAGCTTGGCCCTTAATTGCTCCTCGAGGGAGGTACTTGATATCAAATTCACTCAATTTTATCGATCACTTCACTAGCTGTCCCAAAGTCTTAGGCTTGTGCAATATCGTCTTGAGCAGTTGATTTATTAGGACCCGGATGGTGTGGGCTTGGAAATAGGGTCTCAGTCGTCGAGCAGTGACGACCAAAGCAAAGGCCATCTTTTCTACCCTCAAGTACTTTTCTTCCGCCCCCCTAAAGGCTTAGCTAGTGTAGTACATGGGCACTTGTACACCGGCCTCTTCCCTTATCAACACTGAGCTTAATGCCATTTTTGATATGGATAGGTATACATAAAGCACCTCCCCTTACTTTGACTAATTAATCACAGGTAGGTGGCTGAGGTGGTTCTTAAGCTTGCGGAAGGCCCTATCGCACTCCTCATCCCAGTGGAAGGCTTTCCTTAGCAAACAGAAAAAGGGTGAGCATTTATCGGTGGCTTAAGAGATGAATCAGCTCAGAGCAGTAATCCTTCCGGCCAGGCGTTGAACTTTCTTCGTGTTTTTAGGTGCAACATATCAAGGATCGCCTTTACTTTCTCGGGATTGGCCTCTATTCCTCTATGGGGCACCATGAACCCGAGGAATTTTTTGGCTGACACCCTGAAAGCATACTTGTTAGGATTGAGCTTCATTTTATGTTTTCTCAAGGTTTGGAAGGTCTCGTTTAAGTCTGAAAGGTGTTGCTCGGCTTGAAAGCTCTTCACCAACATGTCATCTACATACACCTCAATGTTTCTTCTGATTTAGCCCTTGAACATCTCATTGACCAGCCTCTGGTAAGTTGCCCCGACGTTCTTCAGTCCGAATGGCATGACTTGGTAATAGTAGAGCCCCTAGTTAGTGATGAAGGCGATATTCTCTTGGTTGGGCTCATACGTCTTAATCTGATTATACCCTAAGAAGGCATCCATGAAGCTAAGGATCTGGTGGTCGGCTGTTGAGTCCACCAGGGTGTCGATCCTCGGGAGTGGAAAGCTATCTTTCGAGCATACTTTGTTTAGATCGGTGAAGTCAACACACATTTGTCATTTTTCACTCGACTTTCGTACCATCACAATGTTTGCTAGTCAGTCGGGGTAATAGACTTTCCTCACAAAACCGGCCTTCAATAGCTTCTCTACCTTTTCTGCAGTCGCTTGGTTGCATTCTGGGGTGAAATTCATCTTATTCTGTTTAATGGGCCTCAAGGTTGGGTCCACATTCAGCTTATGTACGACCACTTAAAGATCTATTCCCAACATGTCCTCATGCATCCAAGCAAATACATCCCGATTCTTGATAAGGAAGTCTCGTAGCAGAGCATTGAATTCCCCCGATAGGTCTGACCCCATCCAGGTTATTCCATTTAGCACATTGGGGTTGAGGATAATGTCTTCTAGCTCTCCTCCTGGTTCGACTACTAGTAAGCCCTATACTTACATTAGGATAGTTCCTTTAGTCTATTTAGCTTCAATTACATGATATTATGCTGCTCAATTTATTCCAATTAACTGCTTCAATTCGGGTTACATGGTGGAGGCTCAATAGTCTCCATTTGCGTCTATTTTTTACCCCTGTATACCATATAATATTTTGTGATTTTTGTACAACTCCAAATGAGCTCAAATTTTGGTATGTTGTTCCCATGAGGGAAACCTACTTCTGTTAAAAATTCGGTAATTTTTCAAGGTGGGTAGGGCCTCAAGATGGCCCCCCAAACAAACCCCAAAATTTTGAACTTTTATGACTTAGTTTTGCTAATATGTTATTTATTGTTTTTTGATTTTTGTAGACATAATATTGAGCTAAATTTTATATATGCTGTTCATCTATCATGTCTCTCTCTACTAGTAATTTTAGAATTTTTCAAAACCTGTAAGGGATCTAAAACCCGAGAAATCTAGTTATTGGATTTTCTCCTAGTAACTATCGCTTGAATTTTATGGAAATAAAATTCAGGTGTTGGAAAAATAGGCGTTAAGGATAAATTCAGGTGTTAAGATCTGGGACTCACCCTAGGGAGCCCTGATTTTCCCTAAACCTATTCTCAAGCTTCCACAACCCTCTAAAGTCCAATCTTGTGCTCAGACACCTTTGTGGGCCCTGATTCCTCCCCCAACACCTGAATTTAATTTCAGGCATTGGGTTGAATTTTCGGTGTTAAGCATGTGCTAAAAATCATCTTTTAAAAAATCTTCAAAGTCATATCCATGACCTAGGGTTAGCCTAGAAACATAGGAGGAACCTATCCCTTAAGGCCCCACAAGTGTGGCCCAAAATCCAAGGTTAGTTGTTGATTACAGCACCCAATGCCTGAATTGAATTTCCCCTAAATTAAATTCAGGCATTGGAAGTTTAGGTGTAATACTAAAATTTAGGCATTAAGCCTACATAGGATGACCATTTTTCCCTCTTCTAGGGGGCAAATGTTTACCCTTATGAAGGCCCCACCTTCAGGGATTAGCCCTTTCAACTCTAGAAAAAACCCCTCTACCCTTTTGTAAAGGTCCCACATCTCCAAGACCCACAAAGTGCCAGAAAAATTCAGGCCAAGTTGTTGATCCTATTAACATTTAACGCCTGAAAATTTAGGTATTAGCTTTAAAATTCAGGCGTTAAGCTTGTGTTAAATGACCAAATTACCCTCTTCTGGGGGTATATCTTTGCATCTATAAAGGCCTTGGCCCCTAGGGTTACACAGTGTGACCCTAAAGAACACCCTCTATCCTTATCCAAGGGTCCCACAACACTAGGACCCACAAAACACCCAAACAAACCAGGTTAAGTTGTTGATATGATTAGCTTTTAATGCCTAAATTTCACCCTGAATTAAATTCGGGCATTGGATTAAAATTCAGGCATTATGCCTGAGACATGGAAAAAAATATAAACTTTTCTCCTTTCTCGATTTTTGTGTCAAGGTTAATTCCAACCCTAAAACCGGTAAATGGATACTTTAGAGGGGTCCACCACCCCTCTAAAAGTCATAAAACTGAGGGGCCCTCCTATTAATTAAATGGTTTAAACTAAAAGGCAAGTTTCTGAGTTTTTCATAAGCTAACTCCTGAATTTTCCCTGAATTAAATTCAGGCGTTAGAAGAAAATTTAGGCATTAAGCCTATAGAAAATCCAGAAACTTATATACTCTAACCTCCTCTAAAAGTATGTATGTATCTAGCATTTTAAACAACTATAGATAAGAGAAGTCATCGTAAAAAGGTGAGTATTTTGGGTGCCTAATACCTTCCCTAAATACAACTAGATAATTTACCCATTTTCTCAGGAAAGTAGATCAATCTTAAGAGTTAAACCCCTAGACCTTCGGGTCTAGGCTTCTCTTCTTCTCCCAAAGCGGAGAACCGATGTCCAACTCCGTCAGATAAACCTGAGTTGGTGGCAACTCCCAAAAAAGCCTAACCCTCCCATGAAAGGGTAGGAACCTCCACGCACTAGCATAATGGCCGAAGAGTGGGCCTGGAAACCATAGGAAAGCGGGGGAATCCAAACCCCCTAGACCCAATGTCCACACTAAGTTATCTTCACCTAATCAACAAGGGTAGGTTGCACCCTCAAATATGCAAAGAATGTCTTCAACTCATTCAACTCAAGTTCAACATTTAAGTCTTTCAACTCCTGGAATAAGGTGGTCCTCTCAATTCTAAGGCAAGCAAGTGAGCTTGAGGACTTCCTACTCAAGGCATTGGCTACTACGTTAGCCTTTCTTGGGTGGTAGTTGATCATGCAATCATAATCATTGATCAGTTCCATCCATGTTTTTTTATCTCAAATTCAACTCTTTCTGAGAGAATATGTAATTGAGACTCTTTTGATCTGTGAATATCTCATAAGTCTTGCCATACAAATAGTGTCTTCAGATCTTTAGTGCAAAAACCATTGCTACCAACTCCAAGTCGTGAGTGGGATAGTTCAACTCATGTGGCTTAAGCTATCTCGAAGCATATGTGATTAACTTCCCATTCTGCATAAGTACACAACCTAGGTCCTTTCATTAAACATCATTATATACAACAAAACCACTTGTGCCAGACGGTAGTGTAAGGACTAGAGTAGACACAAGCCGGTCCTTTAGTTCTTGAAAACTCTTCTCATAATCGTTATTTCACTCAAATTTGCATATTTTAAAATTCTATTAGTTAACGATCCTGCATTCTTGGAGAAACCTTTCACAAATCTTCGGTAGTATCCGGCCAAACCTAAGAAACTATGGATCTCAGTCACATTAGATGGTTTAGGCCAGTCTACAACTGATCCAATCTCCTTTGGGTCAACACAAATCTCATCCTTGGAAATAACGTGGCCTAAGAATGCAACTCGGTCTAACCAAAATTTGCATCTGTTAAATTTGGCTAACAACTTGTGATCTCTTAAGGTCTACATTGCAATCCTCAAGTGTGACTCATGTTCCTCCATACTTTTGGAGTATATAAGAATATCATCAATGAAAACGATCACAAATTGGTCCAAGTACGATTTGAACACTCTGTTTATCAAATTCATAAAGGCGGCTGGAACAGTAGTCAATCTGAAAGACATCACTAAGAACTCATAATAGCTATAACGGATACAAAAAGTAGTCTTGGGGATGTCCTCCTTAACCTTCAATCGGTGATAACCGGATCTCAAATCAATATTCAAAAACATGATTACTCCTTGCAGCTATTCGAACAAGTCATTAATTTAGAGTAGTGGATATTTGTTCTTTATAGTGACTCGGTTCAATTGTCGGTAGTCAGTGCACAAACTCATTGATCCATCCTTTTTTTTAACAAAAAGGACTAGTGCATCCCATGGAGATACACTAGGACAAATGAATCATATGTCAAGCAACTCTTGAAGTTGAATTTTTAATTCCTTCAACTCTGTCGGTGCTATACAATAAGGAGCGATGGAAATCGATGCAATACCTAGAACCAAGTCAATGATAAACTCCACTTCTCTATTGGGTGGAAATATTGGAAGATCTTCTGAAAAGACATCAATAAGTTCTAGAATGATAGGAACGCCTTCTACCTTAGTCTCTGTGATTTGGTCACTAACCACATAAGCTAAATAACCTTGCCAACCTCTTCAAAGAAGCTTCCTAGCTTGGATGGATGAAGTCAACCAGGGGAAAAAATCCTTCTTAACTCATTGGAATGAGAATACCACCAATCCTGGTAGATGGAATATAATTTTCTTAAAATAGCAATGGACTGTAGCGTGATATTGGACTAACCAATCCATTCCTAAGATTACATCGTAATCCTCTATGCCAAGTAAGATTAAGTCCACCAGTAACTCTAGGTTCTCAACCTTAATAACATAAGACTAGAGTACTAAATCAACCAACAATGACTTTCCAAGAAGAGTAAATATGTGTAGTACATAGTCTAATATCATGTCTGGCATAAGTATATGATATGAACAAATGTGTACATCTAAGATCTATAAGAACACGTGTAATGTGATCAAACAATGGAATAGTACATAAGACAATGGCTTTGGATGCTTCTACATCTCTCTCGATAACAGCATACACACGGGTTTTAACTTTTGGACGATGTTGGTTATTAGCTAGTTTGGTTGTTGGCATGTCCCTCCTAGTAGGACAATCACGAGATAAGTGGCCAGTTTGTCTATAGCTAAAGTAAGCACTAGTGTTCCAAAATCATGTACCACTGTGGCTCTTTCTGCATCTCCTACAATACTCAACAACTCCTTGCTCAGTTGGTTTTCTCTTGACAGGTGTTGGAGCAACAGGCTCTCTACGAGCATTAGGCTGAAATGGCCTCTTCTCTCATTCACAGATCTTTTGTAGCTCATCACTCTCATCTTCATTATGTGTGTAGTCTCAACGACATCCATAAAGGTCTTTAACCTCAACATGAACAGATGATAACGAATATTAGGCTTAAGGCCATGTTGAAATTTCTGAGCTTTCATAGCATCATCCATAACAATCTATAGAGCAAAGTGAGCTAATTCCATGAATTTCTCCTTATATTGCAACACAGTCATGTTACCTTGTGTTAAGTCATGTGTATGAAGTTTGCCAATCCTGTGGTTAAATAGTATATGTATGTCTTTTAAGTGTCCCAAATGTGCCTAAGGATCAACATCTAGACATGAAGATTCAAGAGGACCAAAGACAAGATGATCTAGACATGGAGCAGGGCTCCAAATGCCTCATCCTAACCAAGGTATAATGCATTCATTCATGTAGGCATTTAAGATGCATGAGTAATCCCTAAAGTGGCATTGGCATGTGTATGGCCAATGGCCAAAAGCCAAGGTGAGATGCCTAAGTGAAAACCCCCGAAAAATCCAAAATCTCAAAGTACATGACTCCTTAATCAGTCTCTAAATGCCTGACCAATCAAGAGTCTCAAACTGAGCCTAGAAAAAGGCCAGTCAAAGATGCCCTATGAGCCTTGACCGATTAGGCGCTTAGCCATGATCGGTCTCCATGTGCTAGACCGATCAGGGCACTTAGACTTAGCTCAGAAGAAAAACTAGAACCAATTACCCCTTGTACCCGAACTGATCAAGTGCCTAACCCTGATCAGTCTCCAAGTGCTTGATTGATTAGGGCACTTAGGCACAGGCACAAGCACCCAAGAGACTTGCCCCTTGATGCCCGACCGATAAGGCGACAGGTCTTAACCCTGACTGATCTCCAAGTGCCTGATCGGTTAGGGGTGTGAATCTATGTTTTTAAAACTCCATTTTTTCATCAAGGACTATGATTATTTGCTTGTTTTGGAAGATTCCATTCCTATGGTTGAGAGTGGATTTCATCCACTATAAAAGGGAAAGTTTCCCCTTAGGGCAAACAACTTTAATCATTTTGAAAGAGTGTAAGAAACCTTGCTAATTAGAGCCTCCACTAAAGGAAAACCTTATCCTCCACTGTTTTGAGCTTTGAAGTCATTCCAAAGAGAGTCATTTTTGGGTTGTCCCAAGAGGAAACCCTAACTTAGTTAAGCTTTAGAAGCTTAAGAACCAAGGCTTAAAGCATTGTTGGTGAACTAAGCACACTAGCTCAACAAGGAGTACTCCCGCTTGGTATAATAGCAACATCAGCCATATTGTGACAATATTTGTTTACTCTTTGCATTCATTTGCATTCACCTTCATATTTTATTTGCTTTACTTCCGTCGGAGACACCAGAAGTTAACAACACTCATCGGAGACACTGAGTGTATTGTGTAACTTTCTTTATGCAAGTAGATAGGTTTTGTATGTTTTTTGAACTAGGTTGTATTAGAAAATCTAAATGAAATGTACCTAAACTCGGTAGTGAGTTTTAAAAGGGTGGACATAGGCCATCATGTCGAACCACTATAAATCTCTTGTTGTGGATTGAGTGTGTGATTGCTTGTCTCTTTACTTTTGTACACAATACTACTCTTGCACTTTATTTGTTTGTTAAAATACTTGAGTACACATTTTGTAGTACACACGCACTTTGGGTAAGCTTAAAAAGACTAAAATCAATCCAACATTTGAAAAAGGAGTAAGATAATTTTAATATCCTATTCACCCCCCTCTAGGATAACCCAATAGGTATTTCAATTGGTATCAAAGCTTAGGTTACTCACAAAGGGCTTAACAACCCGAGTTAGATCCTATCAAAAAATCATAGAGAAACACTAGATGGCTAGAGAGGAACGTAGCATGTCTATTGGCACACCTCTATTTTTCAATGGAAGTGACTATGACTATTGAAAATTTTGAATGAAGATTTTCCTAAATGCCTATGACCATAAGGTTTGAGACTCTGTAACTAATGGTTATACCATGCCTGACAAACCTAGAAGTGAATGGTCTACTTTTGAAGCGGAGGCTCACAAGTATAACTTTCAAGCCCTAAATGTCATTGATAATGGGTTAGCCTTGGATGAGTTTAAGAGAATAGCTCATCTCAAAACAGCTAAGGAAGCATGGTTGCTTCTCTTGGTTACCCATGAAGGTACAAGTGTTGTAAAGATATCTAAACTTCAAATGTACACTGCACAACTTGAAGCTCTTAGAATGTAGGAAGACGAGGAAGTCTCCTAATTCAATGTCAAGCTATCTAACTTGGTGAATGTGATGAGGAGCCTAGGAAAAGTCATTTTGGAATCAAAAGTGGTTCGATCACTACCAAAAAGGTTTAGACTTAAGGTGACTTCTATTAAGGAGAGCAAGGACTTAGAGTTCATGAAACTATAAGAGTTGATTGGCTCACTTCAAACATTTTAATCAATAATCAATGTCACTACCAAGAAGAAGGGCATTACCCTTAAGGTAGAAGAACCCTCTTGTTGCACTGAGGAATCGGATGATGACTTAGCCTTGGTGGCTAAGAAGTTCAAGAAGATCTTTACGATGAATGCAATAGATTACTCCAAGAACAAACAAGTGAGAAGATCCTTCTCTGGCTATAAGAAAAAGAATGATTTCTCTAAGAAACCTCCCATTTGCTATGAATGCAAAGGGAGATGTCACATTGTCGAGGATTGTGACAATAAGAAGAATAAGTTCAAGCCAAAGGGAAAAGCCATGGCTGCAACTTGGGATGACGATACTGAGATATTAAAGAATAAGTCACAAAGTAGTGAGGAAGGTGTCTCATAAGAAATCAAAGCCTTCATGACTTTCAACACTCATAAGTGCTCACTCTTAAACTTAAGTAAATCTAGTAGTGAGGATGAGGGAGATGATGAAGAAGAGGAGGATACCTATGATGCACAAAATGCATTCGATAACCTCTTTGTTCAAAGTGTTGAGTTGGGAAAGAAAACGAAATAACTCAAGAGGAAAATCAATGAATTGACTAAAAATTCAAAATCCCTTGAAAATATCATCTTCATCCTTCAGTAAGAGTCTTTTACAGAAAATGACAAGGAAAAATAACTTTCCAAAGAAAACTATTTGTTCCTATGTGCCAAAGAAGAAATGAGCCCAAAAATAGTAGAACTAAAAAAGAAGCTCAATGAAGCTAAAACATTTCTAGGTCTAGAAAGGGAGATGAGAAGAGAAATCTTCTTGAGGACAATGAAAAATTATTCAACAAAGCTATTGAGTTAGAGGAGAAGCTCAAGAACCTTGAAGAAGAAAATGATGAGTCTCATTATGATGACTCACTCATCTGAGAATTGGAGGATCAAATCAAAACATTAAATGAAAAGAACAAGGCTCATAACTTGACTTGTGCACAACTCATAAGGAAATCTCTTGATTACCTAAAACAAATCAAGGAGCTTGAAAAGGACAATAGGAAGTTCATTGCCATGATGTTTCAAAGATATGAACATCTTGACAAAATGCTCACCATTGGCAACTATCATGGAGACATGATGGGTCTTGGACCCGAAACCAATCCTTTTTCCTTAACAAAAAGGCCAAAAAATGCCTTTGTCAAGCCTCCGGAAAAACTTAACCTCCTCCACAACCTTCCAAAAGGAAAAAGAAAATGTAGAACCTCAAAGACCTTATCAAAAGTCAAAAAAGGTTGAGAAGAGATTTACTATCTCAATCAATGATAAAACTCCCATAAGTCAAGGTAGATCTTGGAAAAAACCAATGCAATTTCAATCTTGGTCTTATGTCCAAGTGGTAAAAGGTAGACCAAAGTCACAATCTTTTTCCTATATTAAGGAGACATGGAATAAGTTTAAAGTCAATAAAGCTTCTACCTCAAGAGGATTCCAAGGGAATGCCTCAACTTTAGAATGGTCAAGGGACAACCTAGTCAAACTAAACAACCTATAAAAACCCAACAATCCTTCTACATTGAACCATCTAGAAGGAAGTCAACACAATCTCATGCTCCCTAACAGCCATAGCAGCAAGGGATCACATTTCTCGAGTTTGGAATTAATGTTATGACCTCTCAAACGAGCTTTCAATCATAATAGCAACGGAATCTTATATTCAAAGGAATTTTGATGATGAATGAAACTAAGAGTTTTCGCTAACCCTTGTAATAATAAAAATACCAATTTGTATTAAACATGTGGCTTTTCACATCATAGAAACTAAAGTGATTACATATGTACTTTGGTTGCACATTATCTAATCTCAGGCTTGCGGGGAAGTTGGGAAATTGGGATTATATTTTTCTTGTTCTCCATCAATAGTAGGAAAATGTTTAATCCAAGGATGCTCTTTTGATAATCCAAGAAGAGAGACCTTCTGTGCAGTCATAAACAACCACTTATCTTTTAGTAACCTCCTTGGAGGAGTTTTTTATCCTATTAAATATCGCTTTTCTTTTTGTTTTATAATGATTGAGATACCTTTAAAATTGGTAGTTCTTGCGCATTATAGCATGCCTCAGATTTTTTGTTTCTCTAGTGGCACCCTATGTTCATTTCTTTGTATAGTTGGTTTTCCTTTTCTCTCTTTTTTTTTATTTATTTTTTTTAGGGGGGGGGATTTTGTTGGGATTTTTTGGAGGATTCTTAGTGAAAGAAATAAGAAAATATCGATTGGGTTGCTCGGATAATAATTAGGGCTGCACATTGGGTAGAGCCGGCTTGGCACAATCCAAAATTTGGCCTGAAAAGGCCCGCTGCTGATTAGCCCGATGAGGCCCCCAACCCTTGTATAAGCTCAGGCTTAAGCTTGGGCCGTACTAGGGCTCACCAACAAGACTTTATATATTAGCTATATACGTTATTTTTAAAAAATAGTTATATGTACCTTAGACCCGGCCCAATGCCCATAGATTGAAGCTGGGCCACGTGGCATGAGTTGTTCTCACACTAGGGCCCGGCCCATTCCTAGCCCATGCACACCCCTAATAAGAATACTATTATAGGTAGAATATTTCTCAATATAAAGATTCCATAGTCTCCAAACCTAAGAGGTTTATATTTGTCGAGTTTAATCTAACTATTGCTTTGATTTGCTATTCTGCGATGCCTATCAGACTTGTTTCCTTACAAAGCAGGCTCAAAAGTGGAAGGAAAGATACAGAGAGAGGGAGGAAGAGGAAGGATGTAAAATAAGAGGAAGATGGAATAAAATTGAGAAAGCGTGTAGAGTGAGTAGTCTGCATTGAGTTACTGGTAGAATCATTTTCAAATGGGTTCTAGTCATTCTTTAAAGATGCATACGTCTCAAGAATGTCTCTCTATGCATATGGCTTTGCTTTGGGGTTTAGCTTGCTATTAACTATTGGCGCACAATGCAATGATCTAGCAGCAGTGTACACCGGCCGATTGGGCTATCTTCCTAGGGCCTTAGTGCCAAGGTGTACCTCTCGTATGAGCTTGACTAACTCTAGGACGACCACATAATTGGTCAGCATGGATTATGAGCAATGCCTCGCATGCGGAATATTATAGTGCCATCAACTGTTTGTCGGGATGATATCCTCTGCGACGTGAATATTTATGCTAGGGTTGGAGCCACCATTCATGGGGCTCCATGTGGTGTCAGGTACTGACAGCCCATACACTTTTGTCAATACCTGACATCACACGGCGCCCCATGAATGATGGATCCAGCCCTGGCATAAATATTCACGTCGCAGAGGATATCAACCCATGTTTGTCAAGTGTCTTGTTAGGAATTGTGTTATAGGTGTGTTGGGCCTTTAGTGCTTGATGGCAGAGTTGTTTAGGCTACATGTCTTTTTGAAGGTAATGTTGGTGGTTCATAAGATGGATGGCTTGGTTGAGAGCTTGTGATAGTGTAATTTGGTACTAACTAGTGGCCTAGATGATATTGGAACCCTACGGGACAATCGTCATGGTGAGAAGACCATGGCACTACACTCTTTGTTGTAGACCCTAGGTTTCAATCGGACACCTTGCTTAAATGTGTGAATAATTTGTAACATGTTTTATTTTAAAAAATAAATAACAACCCCGTGGGCTCTTTTGTGGGCTCCCCTGACAACTGATGGACCAAGATTAATGTTGATGAGTTCACATCATCTCCGGTCTGAATGGACAGGAACCACTCCAGTCTCAGCTCATGATGTGACACGATGTCTGATAAAGGGCATAATAATAAGTACACAGGTACTCATTCATTATGTATTTACTGTAATACCCTCTTTGACTCATGTGCATTGACTCAAACACCCTTTGTCAGGCCACATGTTATGCACTGATTGGTAATGGAGTGGTACCTGTCCATTCAGACTGGAGATGATTCAAAGTTGCTTGTCCCCGCTCTGCTCCTTCCATTGGTCTGGCTGCTATTGCCCACGAATCTGCTGCTCGATGCTTGGGCTCGGCAATGCTAGCCGATAAGGTTGCTCCTATGGCTGCTGAAATAAAAGCTATTATTCTGGGCTTAAGAGTAGCTCATGCTATCGGAGTCTCTTCTATTACTGTTGAGAGAGACACCCTTCTTGCAGTCACCACTGTTCACGAGATGCAGGACAAGTGCCACTGGTGTTTGAAGAAACTTTTTGGTAACTATTTATCCTGGAAAATATTTTTGCTCAATGTCATATTTGCGATGTTAGGAGATCGGGAAATGTTAAGGCCCATTCGTTGGCCCAATCCTTTGTGTGTAACCCAAACTGTAGATTTGGATGTGTGTTATGGTGCTTTTCTTAATTAAATGAATGCAGTTCACAAAAAATAAATTAAATTAAATTAAAAAAAATTAAAAATTAAAAAGAAAAAAAGGTCTTTGCTTTAGACAATGGGTATACCGTCTTTCTTGTAATAGAAAACATGTGCATGGGAGCTAGGAGAAAAATTAATAAACATAAGTAAAAGAATCAAATAAAAGGGAGGAAGGGGGGATTATCTGAAAGTGAACTTTCTAAAAACGATTGATAAATAACAATGAAAACTGGAAAAATAAAGAAGGTATTTAACATAAGTACATCGCAAAACAAATTGGTGCCAAATTTTTTTGTCAAAGTGCACTATAAGTATAAAAGGAATATAAATCATACCAATTTAATTAGAAAGGGACCATTCTTCAAACAGCATTTTAAAAGCATATCCTCTCAAGCTTGCGTAAGAAATGTGTAATGAAGTTTAGTGAGGTAAATCACATTCTCTTATTTATGAAAAGAAAGATAAAATTTATTGTATATATATATATATATATATCGAGAGAGAGAGAGAGATGGTAAAAGACAATGAAAAATATAGTTTGACCATCCACCAAAGAAATCTTAAGCATCATATTTTTATTAAAAAAAAAAGTTTACTGACTACTAACCAAAGCATTGAATAGTTAAATGAAGATAGAAGAGATGACAATAAATAAATAACTTTTTTTTGTCAGATTATTAAATAAATAACTGAGGTTTAAAAACCTACAAAGAAACCCCAAGTATCAAATTTGTATGCAAAACATAAATAT
>JAOXJP010112216.1:0-14084 GCA_025762735.1 Platanus orientalis
ATTCTATATCAACTTTGGTATCAGCTCCATTGTATTGCATCAGTTCTTTTGTAGAGTTATATAATCAAAACCACTTCAATTTAAAGATTGAAGTGGTGTTTGAGTCCACGAGTGGAGCTTGTATTTTGGAATTAAAAAAAATACAATCGACTAGACTTTCTGTTATATAATTTGGAAAACCTTAAACTTACTTTGATCCATAACAATAGTCCTAGTCCAAGTATGACTCAGACACTTAAGACTTACAAATAAAACTTGACTCTTAAACTTATACTACGGCTGTTGAAAATAACATAAAAGACCCTGGCTTAAAGCCTTATTACAAAAGTGACCCATTTATAAAAAAACAAAGAAAAAAAAAAAAAGAAGAAGAAATGACCCTAAACTACCATAGCCGATTTTCTCTTCTTGGACTCTTTCCTTTGGGCTTGGCCCTAGTCTTCCAATGAGGGTAGTTCTTCTCCATCCAAGAAAGTGCTGCTGCATCATTGCCTTACTCAAACTTCTTGGTATTTGCAGGTAGAATTTGTCATTGTCTTCATTTGCATGAAATTATGAGGTCTTGAGGCTCTAACAATCTCTTTTCTAACACTATATTCCACATTCTAGAGTAACAAAATAAATAACAAAGATATTTAACGTAAAATTTAGATTCTGGGAACAATGACTCTAGATAATGATTTCCATATTCTCTTAATAAAGTTATGAATAGTAGACATTGAACTGTACATAGTAAACATTAAACATATCAAGATTACAGCGTTAAATTTGTTTGCTATAGGCATATATAGCATAAGTTTGTACTCAAAATTACTTGATTGACAATACACTGGGAAGCTGTAAGTTTGATGGTGACACATTTATGAAGGACCAAGGCTGGTATAATTTTGCATCACTGGATCATTCTTATTAATTATAGGGAGAAAAATTGTTGTTCAGAGTATTATGCAACCAAGAAAGTTTGCATTATGAACCAGTTGCATAATTTGATCACAAAAGAAGGTACAGTGGCCACTGCTGCACAAGGGGGCCCACCAGTTTCAGAAGACTTCAAATATGATGAAAAAGAAGATATGGATTGGCTACTAAGGTAGATTTTCAGAAGACAAATGATGGAAGCAAAGAGAATGGGATAACGTAATAGAATAGAAAACAAGGCAGAAGCCCATGGCTCGGTTGATTGATGATTACACTTCAACCATGAGGTCAAACTACGATGTCTGCTGAGTTAAAAAGTGCATCAATGGCATTAGAAATTGAAGGCAATTCACTTGCATTTGCAATGGAATTAGGTTTCTGAAGATTGGCATATGAAATCTTTGTTATAAAAATTGAATCCATCTTCAATCAGTTTGATTGGCATATGGGATCTTTTTTATAAAAATTGAATCCATCTTCTATCGGTTTGCTGGGAAGAAGGAAAGGTTACACTTCCACAATGTCTGCTGTGCTTGCTAAAGTATTTGGCAACTTTTTGTTCTATTTCAACATGATTGCATCCAATGCACTTTATTTCTGACTCTTTTTTTGAACTATAAATTAGATAAAGTTTCTAGTTTCACATCCTTAACTTCCCTTTCAGCTATCACATGTTTTTATTGTACCTGAAACCTGTCAATGAAGCATTTTAAACCTTTCAAATTATAGTTATTTTGTTACTTCTCATTCTAAAACTGCTATATATGAAGAATCGGTTGATTGATAGGATGATTAGTAAGAGCAGAGGAATCGGGACTTGGACTAACAGAGTATCTTTATTAAAGATTTCTATCTACCATTCTTACTCTCAAGCATCTTTTCAAACTTGTTACCAAGTAATGAGGAAGCCTTTGTGGCTTTATCAATAAAGTAATTCATGCTATATAGTTCAACTTCCTCCATATAAGCAATCCATTTTTGTGGATGAATAATGGATATATAGGTGTAAGGCTAATGCTAATGGTGTGGTTTATAGAAATAAGACGTGGTCTTGAAAGATTACTATTTGGAATATTAACTTGCTTTGAGGTGACTGTTACCCTTATGGCCAATCTGACCTCCATTCTCATGGTGTTTTCATCAACTCTGTTTTTCAGTGTTCTGTTTATATACCTGATGTTGAGTATGCATTCATCTTTAGATAATTTCAGGAGGAGGTCTATGTACGTTTATGTACAACTTTCTCTTGGGTTTCAGACTACTACTGTTTGGTATGTCTCATTCATCTAAAAGCATTGTAGGGACTCAGCAAGATAGTTTGTTGTAGAACTCCACATACTAATTCTCATCTTGTCTTGTGACAGGGTTAGTTTGACTAGTCACTTAAGAGCACTTTGTTATACGATGCTTCTAGTTTTCGTTGACAAAATTATGTTCACTAGTGCTGATTCATTGAGAGCAATTTGTTACTGATCTATCCTTTTTGGTCTATTTTGACAGTACTATGATTAGTGATGACCAGATTATGGGCCTTCAAACCCATTTTCCCTACCAAGGATACAGGACCTATTCACTTTTTCTTAGGCATTTAAGTGGTTTGAATATGATTCTGAAAGGGGCTATTCTTACACAAGAAAATATGTTAATCTGATCTCTCCTGCCCATTGACATATGCTGAGACGGATTGTCCTCCACTTCGAGCCAAAAGTAACATTTTTTTTTCCAAAATGGGACATCTGCTAGTTTATGGATGCTAAACACTAGATGCAGTTGAATGGTAAATCTTATTTGCCTCACTATGTTTCAGTTGTACAGCATGTCTGCAGGTGCTTTTTGTCTCCTTAGGAGCCCCATCTATAAGATCCTTTGCATTATTATTATTCGGACATATATCATCCATCCAATAGCATGAAAGATCAAAGCTACGAACAAATTTTGAAGGACGTCTTCCTTAATGGTTATGGGTGGTGATTTCTAAGATTGCAAGTCTCCGATTATTATTCAAATTCAGTTCATTTTTCGTATTCATTTAAAGCAAGCATGGATATACATGTATCCATTTTGATTAAATATCCGGTTTTATATATATGTGTGTGTGTGTGTGTGTGTGTGTGTGTTAAATTAATTGTCATATTATATAATATTGAAAGTTATTTTACTATTTAAATACTATTGTAGGATATGTTGCATCACTTTTAACATTAATCCTAACCTAACAGATACAAATATGTTACCCTAATTTAATGAATTTTTTTAATCGGATATATCCGTATTTGACTAACTTAACGAATACGAATATGAACCTATATGTATCTAATATGATTAAATATCAGTTCGTTTAAAAGATTATGAATGAACCAGATTCGGATATGTGCATCCGGCTCATTTGTATCCCTAGTGATATCAACACTGATGGGGTAATGAAACTTTCAAACCTCCCTGTGTTTAGACGAGTCTTGAAAAACAGACAATCAACAGGAGTGAATCTTCTCCTGTCAGACTTGAGAGAGATAATGCCAGTACAAATTCGAAATGTTTTGAAAAGGGTAAATAGACATGGACACTTGTTTGATGTACTTACTAAAATACCCTCTTTAACCCCCTGTATTTACACAGACACCCTTTCTCAGGCGTCGTAGTCGATCGGGCGTTGTAGTCACTCATTAATCAGTACTGGTGTGGTATCTATCTAGTCCAGTCAGAGAGATGATTCAAACTCAAACCAACAGGACCATTTTAGTCCCAAAAAAATTATATAATAACCTGCAGACGACATTTTTCTCAGACATGTGTCACTAATCAAAACAGGGGGGATGGGATTTTATACAATCCTTCTGAAGCATTCAATGGGGAAGCTTATGTTGAAAAAGTCTGCAATCCCTACTGTGAAGGTTGCAGAGGACAAGTCTTAATACTTAGGAACACACTTACCTGCCATCTCAATCCATCCCCTCCAACCCATCACTACCACAATGTATTGTGATACATGGTAACTTTCTCATGCCATGAAGTGGTAATTCAGAGATCAAAACAAGGCATAAAGCTTTTAAGTGGGATACCCAACAGTTCTTATTTCCAAGAGGCAGGCATTGTGCAGCAGTTTGAATGAAGCCATTAAAAGCTTACCAATAAAATACATGGGTAAACAGACATGACTTCTGTTACATTTGGGTTTTTTTTTTGGGTTGCATCTCAAGTTGAGGTACATGTTAGAGAGAATGAATGAATCATATCAAACCCTAAAGAAGGACTAAAAAAATTATAGAAAGATGAATCCCAGATCAGATAATATTGTTGTCTTGAAAAGCCAGCTGTCTTGTATTATTTCACACTTAAGAACTACTATCCTCCTTTCGTAAAACTTTGACCTGCGTTCCGGTACCTATTCCACAGCCAAACAAACTGTTTGTATATATCAGTCACAAGGTTGAATTTTCCAGCAAACCAAACGGGAAAACAAAGTCCATAATAGTCTCACTTTAATCCATATTGTATAACCAAGTCACAGCAGAACAGAAAACTGGCATGAAGCCCATCCATCTCCGGGTCAGATAACAACCCGGAGAAAGGTGTCAAAGGGAAATCTGGCGTATGTGTTTTTTTGTTTTTGGGCAAAAGGGATATAGTTGTTTTTTGGGTAAGGAGGGATATTGGTGTTAAGTGCTTCTAATATTCCATTTGACCCTACAATAAAATAAGAAAGGGGCAAAGTCTGGAAAAATAAAAGGGCGCAAATGTTCTACAGTCTATTCCCCCAAGTTCCTAAATCGGATTTTTCAAAGGAAAAGGATCTCTTACACCCAATTCGTCTGTCCCCCAGTGTCCCTCACAAGGGTGGGGTGGGGTGGGGTGTATAGGGTTAAAACCGTAAAAACAGTTTTCAAATGTCAAATGAAAAAATAAACCTAAAAAGAGGCACATATGGGGACACGAGGGGACATACAAATTAGGGTATAGGAGATCATTTTCTTTAAAAAAAAAAAAACATCACGTGACAGCTGTTTGTGTCTGGGAACGTGGAGGGAGTATACAATTTGGGAGTAGAACACTTGCGTCCAAAGATAAAATATGTGCACAACTTGAGCACGCCTTCGCCTTGCTGCACGATCTGGCACGTACAGCTAACATGGCCTTCTTTTCCGGGGTGTGTGTAAATTTATTAAAAAAAATAAAAAAACAGATGAAGACGACGATCGCATGTGTGTGTTACCTGCGTTAGGAGGCTTGGAGATGAGAGCAGGGACGGTGGTCACGGTACCTCCCGTCGCCGGCGGGAACATGTGAGCAGGTACTCCCATCGCCTGCGATTGAGGATAATGATAAAACGGGTACACCGGCATCACCGTGTTACCGTTCATTATCCCTTGTCCCCCCGGGTACATCTGCGAGAAGTGCCCGTTCATGTACGACCCGCCCGTGTGGCCTAGTTTCTGTACCATCACAGCCATAAACGGTTTTAACTTCAACGTTAGCTTCTCTACATAAGATATTCAACACGAAACCCAGATCTGTGAGAACCTAAGAACCTTCATATTGTACTATCATCTACTTACAGGGTTGTAACTGAAATCAGCGGCAACATAAGCTGGTGAGTACCTGAACAAAATTTTTCTAAGGTTATCTTTCTGAGTTTCTGATGACAAAACTTTGTTCAAACCAAAAAGTTTCAAAATCACAAGGGCATACCCGTAGAAAGGAACGGTGTGATGATGGTGGTGGAAGGGCGAAGCCGGTGTCCCTGCCGGATAGTACCACTGTACCTGACTCGCCGGTGCCGACGAAGTGGATCTCAGTCCAACGTTAGATCCTTCAAAAAAAAAAATATGGTTTTAAGTTTTAACTTTTAATTAACTACGTAAAAAAAGGACAAAAGATGGTTCATCTTCAGGGTAGCTACCTTGTTGTTGAGGCGTCGACGACGACGTCCTTGGGCGACGGGCCCCCAGTGAAGCCAAATTACAGTTGGCTCGCCGCCCGTTGATCACCGGCGTAGCGTCTTCGCACGCCTTCTTCGCCGCTTCAGCCTCCTTGAACGTAACCTACAAAACAAACTTCCGGCGTAAATATACCAGCAACGGCGTATCGAACTCCAAACCTGGTAGATTTGCCACTTACAAATCCGTAGCCCTTGGATTTTCCGGTGACCTTGTCGGAGATGATGACAGCTTCCAGGATCTCTCCATACTTCTCAAAGTGCTCTCTCATGGTTTCCTTCTGCGTCTCCCATGCTAAACCCCCAACGAACACCTTAGTGAGCGTCGTGTCGCCGAACTGCCCGTTATTGTTACTCATCGTCATGTCCAAAACTCGAGTCACGGCTCCCAAATCTACTCCAAGTCCATGCTCAAAACTCTCTAATGGATTTAGCTTTTAACGACTCCAAAGACCCCAATTAGAGAAGAGAAGGCGAATAGGAGCACTGTTGAAGACGGAGAGGCATATAAGGAGAGATGGGAGGAAATAAAATAAGAGAGAACAGAGAGACAGACAGGCAGACAGATAGACTTTGCTTAGACATCAACGTGGTTGCGCTCCTTTTTTACTCTTATATATGTATTTCTTTTATGCAGTGTATGGTGCAAAACGCCGTACCGTTAATGTGGTCGTTAATGTGGTGGAAGGCTAAGATGGTGGAATTATCGTAACCGACGTGCGGTCCTTCAAGGCAGAACGTAATTACAGAAAACGATAAGGCCAGTCGATTGGGGGCTTTCGAAACAATTGAGCTGTGAATATAACATCCTCTTTGGGGGCTTCCTTCTAATTAGGTTAGGATCGTTGGATTATTCTCGGGCTTTTCATCTCACGAATCCCAAGGTCTAGTTTCAAAAGGAACAGATGAGTTTAGCATCTCTAAATTCTGGGAATTTCAAGATGCCCACCCTCTCTTTTGTTTCTGGACGTGAAGTTGTGAACGGTCAAAGTAATAGGGAGGCTCTTTAAAATTAAAAAAAGAAAATAGATGTGCAACAAATTGCATCAACCTCAACCCAACTTAGTGCCCAACGCATCACGAGACTCCACTGCTTAATGGAATAGAATATGGACGGCTCAGTTGCAGGGTCCTCTAATTGTGGGCCATAATCTAGTTTCTTTCTCTTTTAAATTTAGCTAGGCATGCCTGTTAGATTGCGCCAAGGGATGACAACTGTTGCCCTCCTGATGTGCCGGCACAACCGGGACTGAGCCCATAAGCGTTACAAGACGTCTGCTAACGGGTTGGGTTGGGTTGGGTTTCGAGTTGGACAATATAAATGGTGAACCATGGTTCAACTTGTAGGTTGTATTTGGATAAATTTTTCAGTAGACTTTTATAAACTTTTATTAATTTTTTTTAATTTTTTATGAAGACTTTTATAAGCCTGAATCCACATCAGTTAGAACTCAGCGAAAAGAGCCCTTTTTTTTTTTTTTTTTGTAGCTTAGTAAAAATATCTTATCTAACTTTATGGGACCTTCCTTAGGACCTTCACTTTTAGAGAAGTTTATCCAAACAGGCCCTAACTCATGACTTCTTTGTAGTCAAACTTGTATATATAAACATGTATCCTGTGGGATCACCGGATCACCGAAAGGGAAGGTCAAGTAGCTCACAAACCACTTTTTTAAGCGGTGCTGATCATTCAAAATATTTTCTTCATGGGCCCACGTATTAGACTGTTTAATGTTGATGGACACCCAGCATTTTTACACTATACTTAACAAATTGGGTGGATGGCTTCACTTCTGTGTCTATTAGGGGTGGCAATGGCAGTGAGTCAAGCCGAGGCAAGCTTTTCATCTCAGCTCGAGCTCATCACATGACAAAGCTCAGGCTCGTGATGAGCTTGAGTTGCCGATAAGGCCTGGACTCGGACTCGTAATATATATATATAAAACGTACACCAAACTGAACTTTTAGCAAGCCGAGCTTAGCTCAGACTCGTTTAGAAAACAAGTTCAAATCCAGGCTTATGCACGGCTCCTCGAGCTTAAAATGAGCCTGCAAGCTGAGCAGAGCAGAAGTAGCTCACTGCCACCCCTCGTGTATGTGTCATACCGAAGATGTTTCACCTATCCTTCTATTTGTATTAAAAATATAAATAGAACTTTTAAAACAAAAGTGGGATAGTGTTACACTACAGAAATGCTGAATGGTTTTCTTCCATCCCTTTGCAAATACCGGAAAGGGACTCCGGAGAGAGAGGATGCTCTATCGTTGTTAAAGTATCCTTAACGGCACGCAGTGCGTTTACCAACATCTGACCCAAGTCAAAAACAAAAACAAAAAATGGATAGGTGTTATTCAATGTTTTGGTTAACATGTTGCGCTGTGAATGCACCAGTAGAGGATTTGAGTCCCTTTCAAATTATCTCCGATCTGAATGAAGAGATACCATGCCAAAACTTATTCAACATGAGACACAATATGCCTAACAAAGGTTATAATAATGAATACACGATATCTGTTTGATTTATATTTTTATTGTAATACCCCCATTTGTCAGGCATCGTGGCATGCCTACAGACGTGGTTCTTTATTTAGACTTGTTGGGAAAAATATCTTTTTTCATGTTTTGCTTCGGGTTTGAGTAACCCAGACAACTGAGACAAGTTTGGTACATACATCAAAAAATAAGATTTTTCACAGGTAAAAAGATGGAATGAGAAAAATTAAATTTTGTTAATACAATAATTAATAGCACATTACAAACATTTTACTCAACTCAAAGTGTCACTTCTCTTTTTAAAATTATATTATTTGATATCAAACAAATCAATAGTAAAAACCTAAGATTGAACTAGGTTCAATCATCTCGAACTAAATTATAGAGTAATTTATGTCACTCTTACTCTTTAGATAAATCGAATTCTACTCCTAAAATAGAAATAAAATTTGATAATGATGTTGAATCATTTCTTTTTTTTATTTCTCACATTCGATAATATCGAGTCAATCAGTTATAATAGTTATAACTTCTTCATGTCATTGGATAGTTATTTTTCATTTTTCATTCTTTTTTATTATTATAGTCACTTTCTTTGTTTTTTTATAAAGTGCCTGTCATAGGATATGCAGTGAACTTGTTTTGTTTAGTTTGTATAAATGATGACCCATGTTCATTACATATCGGATATCACAACACATGTTTAAACTCTGGTTGTTGGGAGAGTGTGCAATGTGTCTTTATTTCATGAATGTATTCCCAAGTTAAAAAAAAAAAAATCTATACCTCACTTATCTATTGACAGATTTTTTGGATAGGGCCAACATAATCGCTCGAAAACATCTTCTACCATTCGGCTACATGGTATTACTGTTTTAGCATTATAAAGCGCAACCTTGTGGTGCACCAAAAAAAGTAATAATAATAATAATAAGTTCAACCTCAGGCCGCAATTCTAATCTCTACAACCTATCTTGTTCTTGGCCCTATTATATGGTATTTAAGTGATTTACATAGCATGTGATTTCATGCAAACATGCTGTCAACTGGAAGGGCTGGGGTTCATGTCAAAGAAACGGTAGGGAACGGTTTTGATTCGAGTAGAACGATTGGTACACTTCACGAGTAAGCACATGCCTTTAGGAATCTAACGACTTGTGTTGCCGAATACGCCGTCAAGAAGAACTGAAGAAGAGGGGACGCCCCAGGTATTTCCCTAGTGGATCTGAATTGTTGGGATTCGTGCCAATTGCACAGGGTTCGAAGGTATTGGCCTGGATTCAACCCTGAGCAGCAATCAGGACCAGCTTTGACACGACTTTGTTCAGTTTAGCTACTTTGACTGATAATTTCCAGAAGTTACAGATGAAACGGAACGTAGTTTGCCGCCCAAACCAGAGAAGAGATTCAGAGAATAAAAGAAGAAGATGGTTTTCTCTTTCTCTCTCTGTCTTTTGCAAAGCAGTAAACAGCTGGGTTCAATGAACAAAGGGCACGTGAGAATCGTCCCAGATTTGTTTTACTGTCTCTCTTTGTGTGGGTGTGTTTAGTGGGGTTTGTAACGTGGCCAGCTGTTTGACAAAAGAGAGGGATATTTTGGTCTCTTGGTTTGACCAATGAAGGTGGAGACGGAGATGACGACGGTGGGCGATGGTGGGTGTGAGCTGGAACCTGAGAGGATGTGAGTTGGCGAAGGAGACATCCTTGCAGCGAATGATGGTCACGTCGTGGAGGGTTTTCTGCAACGCTTTTTTGTTTTAAAGGATTCTTCCAAATCGCTTGGGCGTAGCTTTTTTGTGAGAGTGACGAGAGTGTCATTTGTGTGATTCTTCACTGCAGCTGCACCACAGGTCAGTGAACTTGGCAACTTGCAATTAAAGATGGTCCCCCCCCTGGTTGCACGTGCAGCTCACGTGTTGTGACGTGTAATACCATCAGCACGTCCCCAAGAATTTGGTAGGACAATTTAATGTTAGCCTAAAGTAAGAATGACAATAAGGCTGACACATCACTGTAAAAAAGTGAAAAGCATCCTTCTATACGCTTTTTGGGCTCTGATGTGTTAGCTCCTAATGTCATTCTATTAGGCTAACTTTAAGTTGTCCTACCAAATCCCCCCATCAGTGTGTGTGTGAGAGAGAGAGAGAAAGAGAACGAAACAGATTTTCTCCTGTCACCTTATGACTTGTTAAGGTCCTGTCTAACAGTTGGAATGACACGTTGTAGAAAAAAAAAAGTGTATTACACTTTTTGTAAATGATTCACTTTTCTTACGAGCCGTCTAGCTGTTAGGCAGGACTTTAACCGGTCGTAAGGTGACAGGAAAGGATAGGGGGAGAAAGAATTAATTGCGCCAAAGCTTTAGATTTGTAAATCATGTGACTATTTGTTGGACTAGGTAAGATCACCATCACATCTTTTTTTCCTAGATGATTTGCATATTCGTAATGTTATATTTATCTTTATTTGTCAAAAGATTGTTGCTCATCCACAAATAATCTTGCTGGCTTCAGGAGATGTATATATACAAACCTTAAAACGTGAAAATCATTATCTTTGGGAGATGTACGGGTACATCTCCTAAAGTCATAAGATTATTTGTTCATAGAGATTGATCAATTGTTTGGTTTGAGTGAACCCATTTGAGAGAGCCACTCAGGTACATTGAATGAAATAGCCAAATAAATCCATAATTTGTCATATGACTCGTGGAAGACAAGACCCATTGTATGGGCTCCACCTTGAAGTTCATGTATGCCAAAACTTTCATGATCAAACATTTTTTAGGATTCATTTGGTTAAACTTATGATGGACTTTTGACTTAAAAAATACGTTATTTATTTTAACTTTTTTTTTAGATAAGTTATTAATGAGTCCAAGTGGATGGGTTTGGTTTATTTATTTGATAAATTACTTCCATCGATTTATAGAAGTTAAAATGTATATTTGATTTGCACTCATCCATAGCTATTTATTACTTTTATATAATATCAAGTTTATATACATATTTTACTACTTATTAATTAATTCCCTAATACTTTAACTTATAAAAAAAACACATTTACGTATAAATGTCCAAAAAAGAAAACCTTTTGTGAGGTAGTCCTTGAAACACATTTAAAACCTTCATGCCATATGTATTTCCATTGGGCCTTTTTCACATAAGCACAACAATTGTTGATAATCTCCTATCATTATAGCTAAATTAACACACAATTCTTATTATCTTATTCATTTTTTTACTTGAAACACCAGATATGTTTTCATTAAACCCTTCGATCCTAGTACAGTAAAAAAAGTTTTCAAATATTGTTCATGAGCTCATACAATGCAAATGTAAAACATTTCATGCTTCAATCATATAACCATTTCATACATCAGCCATTCAATCCCTAAAATGCCCCAACCCTTCTTTCTTTTTCTTTTTTTTTTGGTGAATCCCATCTCCGGATCATGGTACCAAATGAATTGAGTTCGACTTTATTCATTGACATCCTTCTCATCCATCATTAATTTTATTTTATTTTTGGTGGGTGGGGGTTTACTAAATTTTTTTCTCACCATGTAAGAAATACTACAAAAATGCATAATTGTGAATTAGGCTAATGTTTGGTCTAGTCAAGCTTTGGTTGATGGGTCCCAATCTTTTTACATGAGACATGTATCTCAAAAAGAATTGCCCCAAACCGTTTTATGAATCCTGTGTTGGAGGAACAAACTTTGGCCTTTTTTAAAAATCCTGTTAAACATTAGGCTGTTAATGGACCAGGTTGGCCTTACAACCCGACCCGATCCAATTAAATCCAATAATCTATGTAATGCAACTGGTATGGGATCAAGAGATTAAGGGATCAAGGCCTACTATTAATTACAATAGTTAAGGAATAATTTAAGTAAAAAAAATCAACCCAAATCATTGCAAATAAGACTTTAAATAAACAGTCAAGATACCATGCAAAAAAAACAGTCAAAATCATCCCACCGTGTTCATTTCCACGGTTCCACCTATGTGACATCTTAGATGGCAACCACTAAGTTGTTGATCATTATCCTTTGGCACAAGGTCCGTGTTGTCGCTCAAAATGTCCCATTAAAGAGACATTTGGACATTTTAATATCACATGTATAGAGGATAAATTCCATTAATCTTTCCCCTAAACTTTGCTGTATAATATGTTGACATGCCCAGGAAAAGATTTACTGGGTTAACTCTCTTGCACCAGGTGCTGTGTGATACATATGGCAAAAACAAAAACAGAAAAAGCACTTCTTTGCATTCAGTGTTAAGCATTTTTTCATAGTTTTTCAACCATGTGTCATACAGTACCTGGCCTAAGAGGGTCGCCATGCCCTTTTGGCAATAGGAAATCCGCTTTTCTATTATGCTATTGACAATTCAACTTTTAAAACAATAGATATGGTTGACATGAGAGTTAACGTTTAAGAAATTTAAAATATTCATGTCATACGGTCATACCCCTAACCCACCGAATTGAATATCTCTCCCAATCCGATTCCCTTTCCTATTCTATCTCCATTGTCATACTTTTGCTCTTTACATGGCACGATCTTCACGGGATGTGTCACTCTATTGTTTTTTGTCATCTAAGTTCCATCATTCAGAAGGCAAATGAACAAAAGGGGATTTCAAGCTCTATGTAAGTATCTTGTCTGGAACTCTCTTTACAAATCGACCCTGCAATGGAAGACAAATTTAATTCAATAAATCAAACATAAGTAGATAAAGATAAAGATAAAGATAAAGATAAATTCAGGCTACAAAGAGATAGAGTGGGATTCGGCTTCAAAATATATGGCACAATTGAATTAGGGTATAATTTGTAATTGACTATTGCTAAAACTGACTCTGGAACTAATTTTTTTTACTTAATTATTTGACAATTTTGTCAAAACTTTGAATAGGGATTTTTCCCAAATAGGTTTTATATTTTGGCAAAATTGCTAAATAATGAGGTAAAATTAACTAGTGGCCAAATCAGTTTTTTAGGATCAAAACTGGAAAGAATGAGATAGCTAACAGTTAACAAATATAAAATTTTACTTTTATACCCTTACCCATGAATCTCTCTATATCCTATTCTCTTTCCTATTCCATTTTAACTGATTTAATAATTGTTCTCTATCTCTCAGCACTACTACTGGTTTCCTTCTCCTCCTATTTCTTCTTCTCTACTTTCGAGGATCTGTATAGAAATTCCACAGACGTTTTGGAGATGAAGATGGGTTTTGAATAAGGTCTGATATGAATGTTCAAGACTTTACCAATTTAGCAACTTGACGTCTTCATGATTTATTTTGCATTAAGTGAGTATTGAGATTATGTTTTTAGAGCTTAATGAATGAAAAACTCATGCTGGTTTACTTTTTTATGTGGTGTCGTTGCCATGTTATTTTTTGAAGGTGTTGATACCATTGATAATCTTTAGGAGCTAATTGTTAGAACCAGACTAAAAAGCAATAACAAAAATTTACAGGAATGGGATTCGGTTTCCTATTTAAACCTATAATTGATTTAGGGCTAAAAAAAGTAATTAAACATAACCAAAAAACCGAATTAGCCACTATTTTATTTTACCTTGTTGTTCACTTATTTGGCAGTTTTGCCAAAATATTGAAGTGATTTGGGAAAAATCCCTTTTTCTATTAATAGTTGTAGCTGGTAACTCATACATTGTATACTACGGTTTTTTATTTTTATTTTTTGACCTAGAGAAGAC
>JAOXJP010112227.1:0-14084 GCA_025762735.1 Platanus orientalis
TGAGGCAAAATATTGTAGCACACTTTGTGCTTTTAACAATAATCATGGGACCAAACTATGTTCCTGGTCAGAAAAAGAACTGCTTGTATGTTAAAAGTGTGCAGAGGACTGTTATTTGGATGGAAAAGAAGCATGAATCAGTTGAAGAGTTAAGTGAATGCACAAAACTAAATCTTTGTAGAAATTTATAAAAGGAATCTGAATTCCTTGATCCTTTTCCATTGATTTGAGTTGTTGTAACAGGCACCTATGTATATGAGCTATGGATTGTAGCATTTCATTATTTACTATTGTCATATGAGAGCATAAATATTCTTAATTTTTTTATTTAAGTGATGATCTTTAATCTATTTCTTTAATGTGTTCATGTCAATTTTATAAGTTATCATTATGATCATCATCAATGGAATCATGATTCACATTAGGTGTGTGTGAGAGAGAAATAAGGAAACATTGTGTTATGAAAGACTTGCAAAAATTCTCTCAATTCTACACACTTTTGAAAATGTTCTAATTTTTTTTTTTACTTTTTACTTTGTATGACATTTAGGCTAAGAAAGTGAATACGATGATCAAGTGAACCTTTATTTGCTTTTACTTTTTATTTCTTTCTTGTACTTTAATTTTTTAAATGTTAGCAATATTACTAAGTTTTTGTGATGTTATTGACTAATTTGACAAGTTGAGTCTTTTATTTTATTAGTCAGATGATAAATTAGCTATATTTTTATATGCTCACAAATAATAACTGATATTACTTTTTCTGGACAAGCTTAGGTCATCAGGAAGAGTTAAGGGGAGTAAATAAAAAAAAAACACTTTACATAGCGTTTTCAAAACGTTGCCAAAATAAAATTTTATGCAGCGTTTTAAAAGCGTTGCATAAAGTACTTATGCAGTGTTCTCAAAGTGCTGCATAAAGTCTCCGCCTTTTCACAACGCACTTTAGAACAGCGCATGAAAACGCTGTATTTTGTTATATACAACATTTTTTGAGGGTTACAAAATGTGTTTTTTGTTGTAGTGTTTTCTTGCTAAATATGTCAAACTTATCCTAATCTGACACCACAGATGATGAGGAGATTGCAGAGTAACGATTTCAGATAGAGACAATTAGAGCGAACACTTGTTTATTTTAGTTATCTAGATTAGAGAATTTATTTATTTCAGTATAGTTATTTCAGTTTAAATTTCAAGGAATGTAATAAGTCAAGGATTTTATTATTTGATTTCAGTTGATGAAATTGATTATTTTAAACTATTTATTTAATTGAATGAAAATGTTAAGTATTGTTTATGGATTATTTATATGATTATGATTTATGAGTTATAAAATTTTATACAGGTCAGACTTATGAGAATGTGATTGATTATGTGATTATTGGGAAGTGATCGATGCATTATTTTGTTGCGTATGAATATAAAAACGTAAAAAATTTATACAGATTAAGAATGATTGAATGTAAAATGAAGTGATGTGTTAATGTCATGTGCCGAAATTTATAACCCTACTGGTTTGGGTTTCGGGGTGTGACAAATGTACTAAACATTAAAGTATATGTTTCAAGTTGCTCATAACATCCCTTACCTTACAAAAAAAAAGTTGCTTTTAACATCCCAAAAGGTGTTAATAAAGTGTTTTGATATAGGTGAGATTATCCTTTTGGATCTATGTGATTAATTGAAGGGACTACCTTTAAAGGTCGACACATACACCCCTTTTGGCAAATAAATCTAGACCTTGAATGTATTGTTCTGTAATTTAACCAATCTAAAGGCTTCACTAAGGGTGTGTTTGGATTCATAGAATTGGAATTGGCATTGAAATTTCAATTCTACAGAATTGAAATTAGTATAATTGAATTTCGTAGATTTAGAATTCTACCATTTGGATGCATAAGGATGCATAAATGTAGGAATGGAATTGGAATTCAAAAATCTCATTTCCATTATTTGGATACACAAATATTCAAAAATTTTAAATTAGCTCTATTTTGTTCACTCTCTGCCTAATAGGTGGCATTGAGATTCTATGGCGCATCACCAAAGACTCCCAAGTCCTACGAGTTGGGCATCAAAACTTTGCATTCACTATGGTCGAGTTTCTATATGGCCTTCAGTTCACTGATAATCACTATGAAGATGTTATGTTAACCCTTGCAAGATTTTAATGTACTTTACTCACTGTGAAGATCACTTGAAGAGAGAAACTAGTTATATTTTTTAACTCTTTCCATAAGCTAACATGAGCTAGATTTTCTACTCAAGAGCATTTTGGTCAATTAATAAAATAACAAAGCGAAATTTGGATACTTTTTGTTAAAAAAAAATCTTCACAGTTGCTTGAGGGGAAATGGTGGCTTAGCCCAACGGTAAGGCTTACCGTTAACGTCCCTAATGGCGCGGGTTTGAGTCACGGAAATAATCTCTCTAGAAATGGGGGTAAGACTACGTACATCTTGCCCTCCCCAAACCCTGCGTTAATGGGATCCTTGTGCACTGGGTTGCCCTTTTTTTTTTATATAATTGCTTGAAAGAGGTGGGCATTTTAGTAATTTGAATAAATCTAAAGCATGACTAAAATAAACTAGATTTTAGGGGCATCTTGGTTAATTATTATAATAACAAATGAAATTTTGGGTACTTTGTGTTAAAGAAAACTTCCTGTAGTTGCTTTAGGGAGGAGGACATTTTAGTGATTTGAATAAACTTGAAACATAGCTAACATGAGCTAGATTTTCCATTTAAGGGTGTTTTGGTCAATTAATAAAGTAATAAAGGGCATTTTGGATACTCTGTGTTAAAGAAAACTCCTCGTAGCTGCTTGAGGGAGGAGGGCATTTTAGTCATTCGAATAAACCTAAAGCATAGTTAACATGTGCTAGATTTTCCATTTATGGGCATTTTGGGTATTTTGTGTACTAAAAAAAAACTCTTCACAATTGCTTGAGAGAAGAGGGCATTTTAATCATTGAATCGACTTGAAGCATAGTTAACATGAACTAGATTTTCCATTTAGGGGTATTTTGATCAATTAATAAAATAACATAGAGCATTTTAGGTGTTTTCTGTAATATAAAACTCTTTACAATTGCTTGAGAGATGAGGGCATTTTAGTCATTGAATAGACTTAAAGCATCGGTGAATGTATTTTAGTCACACGTTGTTTTATAAGAAGGAATTGGAAATAACAGCCTATGAGTTATTATTTTAATTCCACTTATTTGGGACTTCAATTCTTCATTCTATTTCCTTGGGGATTTGACCTAAATCCATTTCCCTAATTTAAAATCGATCCCAAACGACATAAATGGATTTGAGTACCCCCAATTCCATTTCCACTCTTCCAATTCCCTAAATCCAAACACACCCTAATAGTGTTGTCGCACTATGTTGACATAACTTCTGTGATAGGTTGGGTTCAAAGAACTGATTTACTCAAAAACTAGACCATCACATCTCAAATATTCGACGCTCTTACATCTAATCATTTTAGGTAATAAGACGTTAAGTTGATCAAGTAACTGTGAATGCAGGTGAGACAAGGTGTCTAAACCTTCCTAAACTCTTAAGCGAGCCACTTACCCAAGAATCTCGTATTTTAAATCTCAAAACCTACTTTGTTTTCTAAAACAATGTTTAGTCATATTGCAAAAGGACTAGTGATGACTCCAAGTCATTGTGAGATATTTCTTGTGATTGATAAGTATCTTTTCAAAAAGGATTTACCCACCATGCAAAAATTGAGGCCTATAGTGAAGACTTGATGCTTCATGGAAGATGGTATATTACTTCACTTAGGTCAATTTCATGAAAACTTCATAATTTACAATAATCAATTACTTAATCACGCTGGTTAATGATCAATTAATTAGGTTATGAAATCAACGGGCTTTCTGTTGATCGCAACCTCTAACTGATCCATAAGTTTTCGTCCATAAGGCCACTTGGATTGTCAAATGGACCATAGATTTTATTTAACGACCAATATAGAAAGTTAAAGTGAAAAACTTGGTACAACACTAATTCTCATTTAAGTAGTATGCAACTCTTATTTTTGTAATTATCTTTTCACTATATTTTAACTTGCAATATATTCTCTAGTGTTGCCACAACATTAGAGAACATATGATTTAACTTGTATACAGAAATTAAGATTCAGTACTACCTTCTAATTCATTTCTTAGAAAAAAACTTGCTATTAACCCCAGCCCTATGTAATTGCAATCCTGATGTGGTCGTAACTGTAATCTCAATGTTAGCAGGTACAAAGACAACACCACCTTCCGAAATCATATCTTTGTCAGATGAGTCTGTGATCATCCCCTCTCCAGCTGTGACCACAAAAAGGGATGGTCCTGGGACTGCAGGAAATATTGTAGATGTTCCTTGGGGAAGACTGCAACTATCAACCTCAAATTCATTAAAAGGTGGAAGATACCTTTTCGTATATGGATTCAAGGGAACCCCTTGCAGAATTTCAGGAAAACCCTGCAATCAACATTGAATCAAATGTTTAGCCAAAAGAGAACTAAACTTGTCTTTCCAAAAACTCCCAGTGACATTTCAGTAGATCTTATTATACTTCATTGGGAATTCAAAATCAATCAACATTTCTATAAGGTTTAATGAAATGTAATTAAAAATAGATCAGTACCTGTTTGTATGTAAGCATGGAACAAAGAGTTGGGACATCTCGATGCTTAGGGGTGAGACCAGCACGCACAACATTATCGGAGGTTGCCATACATTCAATGCATTCACCACATATATATGCATGGGGTTCATTTGCACCAAGGTACAATGCTTCACCAGGATTAAGCTTCACATGGTTTAAAAAGAAGGCTGATATAACACCAATATCGGTTTGATATTGGTTCTCTAGACGTAACACTAGTTGTTCCTTGTCTGTCAATTGCCTCACCTGAGGTAAATCTCAAGACAAAACATGAATATTTGTAGGAAAGAATAAAATAGGTATAATAAAAAGTTACTACAAAATGAATATTACATATCGAAAATCCCACAAAACACATTAAATATTGCAACAATCAAAAGAGCTCACTACCAATGATATCAAGTATGATATGATGTTAACCAGTGAAAAAACAAAATTAAATGATCTAAATTTTAAGTTAAATGAAATAGTTTTTAAAGATCTATTAATATCTATAAGTATATGTTTCTTCTTCTACTTCTTTTTGCCAAGTATACGCTAACACCAAATTAACGATAACCACACTTCAAAAACTACAGTTTTCTAAAGAAGGGGTATATATAACTTATCTTGAAGCCTTAAACCTATGTTGCAAATCTAAAGGGGAAAAAAGAGACAATTTTCAGCTGGGCCATAGAAAACATTAGACCACTTTTGGCTGAATTTCCATGTACTGTTCAAGATCTATGCCTTTGGATTTGTACCAAGAAAAAACCGAGGAAAAAAGAGCCGAGACATCCTATACTTTCTCTAGCATCCCTAATACTGGTTACAAAAAGGGGGTTGAGCAAGGAACTAAGAAGCACAATCTTACTCGAACAGTATGAGTGGACAACTTGAAAGTATGTTCGCTTTGCTTATACCATAGGAATGTATCGGTGTCTCTTTAAATAACAGATAACATGAACAATGCACATAAATAATTTATGGAATATATTCTTCATGTTATTTCTCTCCTGAGTTTAAGAAATGATCACAACAATTTCTCACAAAAATAAAACCCTAATCCCTTTCAACTGCTCCGCTGCTCATCTTGAACTAATAATATAGCATTCTGCAAGTATGGCTTTTGGCAAATGTAATTTTAGAAAGAAATGTGATCATAAATGTATCTGTGTTATTGTAAACCAACAAAAAAATGTAATGGCATTAATGTCAAAATATCTATATTTTAATGTTTTTATAGATCGTACAGATGTTTATTTACTTAACACAATATACTAAATAAAGGAAAAAGACTTCCTTTCATTTTTTTTGTTGGACTAATAACAGCTGAGACTTCGTTTTCGGAAGGGAAAAAAAATATTCCATATCAGGTTTGAGTAAGGATGTTGAGAATTCTAACTCAGTGGGACCTGCCCTCAGGCTGGACCAGAATTCTCATACTGATATAACCAGTGGATGGTTCACTAAAATAGGAATAAAGCCTTGACTACTCTAATTGTCTCGTTGCATGATTAGGGTGGATTGTATCTGCTCCACTTATCATCTGCTCCTCTCTGCACCGTGTCAGGGGGAGGGCACATCAGTGCCTACAAGTGAAATGCACCCCCCCGAAAAGTGAAAATCACTTGTCGGTGCTGATGTGCCCTCTCCCTGACAGGTTGCAGAGAGGAGCAGATGATAAGAGGAGCGGATACATTCCACTCTCCATGATTAGATAATCATTTTCCAGGGAAAGAAACACAAGTTTTTGATGTTGTAATGTGCTAAGTTATTGGTTCTATGCAGTAGGAAAAAAACTTTCATGTTTTACAAAATAAGTTTATTCCTTGAAGTCTGTGATTTTCCCAGCGACTGCGAGTGATGAATAAAAACACTGCAATCATAACCACTAAACAATTTTTATTTTTATACTATTAACCAAAATATGTGACAGGTACTTTCAATTACCTTACTTTCCATGTTCAGACGACTTTTCATTTTGAAAACTGCTTTTGAAACTGTGTTGTCACATGCTGACATAAGTTGAGTGAAGATTGACTGCAAAATAGCTTTTACTTTCTTCTCCCCATCTTGCTCATTCACAAGCAAAACTTGGTCTACATCAGCATTATTAACCAGTTCTATGATCTCGGGAACAGTTTGAAGCACTTTTTTAAGCTCCTGCAGCAATGTAGCAATTCTTACAAATAACTAACTGGTGTTGTAAGCGGCTTAGAGTGCAAACAGAACATCAGTAGCAGATCATTTTTCCTTATGATTTTATATTTAATCTTGTCACATATACATAAAAAGCAAATGCAGTTGCACTTTCTTTCCCTTTGAAGGGAATGGCCAAAATCATGTCTATATAAAGGGGTTGACTGTTTCTCTTACTTTGTCAGTCAACAGCTTTTTTCTAGAAAAGATAAAAAGAGCAGCTAAAGGTATCTATGATCCTCTAGAGCTTTATTATTTTAAAGCAAGCCAAGTGTTATTACAACCAGTAAGATTTTTGGACCATAAACTTTAGGATAAGATCAAACTTTGTAATCACCGATGCTGAGGGTGTAAATATTTGGTCTTTGGGTTCTTTGTATATCTTTTTCCTTTGCATTCTATATCATCTTGTAGCTTTGTATAGTGGGGCTACTTTCATTTCCCATCCCTCATTATAGATTCCTTATTTATTGGGTGAAAAAAAAAAAATCTTATTACTGGCTAGAACCAGCAGTGATTTTTTGTTGATCTAATTTGGCTATTTTGATTCCTTCTTGGCATTTTAATTCCCTTTATTTCTTTTACCAGCCAGGTAGCATATATCAAATCGACTGTTTTTACTCTTTTAGTTAGCAGGTTGGGTTCAAACCTTTTGACCTCACAGTTGAAACACAAAGCACCAGGCCATCTATTCTAGTTCTTTACTCCTCAATATTCTTATTTTTATTTTATTATGCTATGCCAAATTTTGCGTGTGTGTGCAGTCTACATGAATCTAAGCTAGTTTATGCAAATATTTCAATATGTATTTACTAATGACAGCTAAATCTGACATGGAATGTAACAGATGTGTATAGCTTTTATATGTTTCTAGGTTCTAGCATTGAATTCTATCCTTAGGGAATGAGATTCTAAAGAGAAACTTTTCAAGTAGATTCAGCTGTTCTCATGCATTTCTTATTTCTATTTCAAGTGCTTTGATTTCTGTAATCATCTTTAACTCTTCAAAAAAAAAAAAAAGTGGTTATGGCATAAGTAGATTGGAAGGCAGTAAGAAACCCTATAATGAGATTATGACTGATATGATACATCTACAAATAAGATGTTGCCCATATAAAAAACGACTTTATTTAGAGAAGGATAATATCATTCTCATTAAAAAAAAAAGAATAAATAAAAATAGAAGAAGAAGATAATAACAGCATTTTATCCCTATTGAAAAACTAAGTACATGGGTTAGGATAACCCATTTAATCATAACCAAGACATTAAAATCTGCATACACAAGAAAGGATAACTGAAAAGAAAAAAAAATCCAAGGAATATAGAGATAAAACAGTTTCTACGCTTGAGACTTTGAACCATGTTACGAAAGTTAGTGCCGGCAGCTTTTTATTGGTCTCGGTGGCTAGAAAGATGCAGCAGGGTTTTTGAAAACCACAGTCAACCATCTTATAGACTTCTGAGTAAAGTAAAAGATAGCTTGCATTTTTGGGTTTTCCAATGTAGAGAAGAAGGATTGGGTGGGAATTGGAAAATTGTTATAGCTATAAACAGGTAAAATTGTTATTTTTGGCATGGTATGTTTATGAGATAGCTTGTGCTATCTAGGTTGCAAAGTTTTGGGATCTCTTGTCCCTTCCATTAATATAAATTCTTAAGTAATTAATTATGTTTATTTTTTTATTTTTATTTTGAGACTGCAAACAAAAGAGTCGACATTTGTTACCTAATTGTACATACTTGAAGAAGAAAAGAGAAGAGAGAGAATACCTGGGAGAAAGAGAGAAGTGTGAATTCTAGGAAAACCTCTGCACGAATTCTCTCCTTGTTTAACCTTATTATTTCTTTTTTGGTGAAATATATGTAACATATAAATAATACTGTGTTATACTTGTGTATCATCTATCATACACATCCATCACACTTAACACATGTTTTAACATTTCCCCTCAAATTGGTGCATAAATATTGTGGATGCCTTACTTGGGACAAACTATAAATGAGTGGAATTAAACGATTTGGTGAAGATATCAAAAGCTAGTTTTGTGACCGAAAAAAAATTGTAGTAACATCCCCATTGATCACCTTATTTCGAACAAAGTGACAATCTACTTTAATATGCTTTGTTCTCTCATGAAACATAGGATTATCACAGTATAATTCCATAGGCTTCTCAGTCTTGAAGCCCATTCTTTGATAGGAGACCGTGTTGTGCAGAAAACCAAGATTTGGGATCGTATGCAACAGAATAGAAGAGAAAAAATAACTCAAACAACAATCACACAAACAAGAAGACAATTTACTTGGTTTGGTTTGAAGCCTACGTCCACGGGTGAAAATGATCAAGAACTTCCATGAAAACAGAGAACAAAGAGATTACAAAACACACAACGGTGAGTTCCCAAAACCCAAAGACAAAAACCCTAAGGAAAAACCCAAAGAACTCTCCAACATAATACGTTCTTGCGAATCTTGCCTCTCAACTAAAATCTTAACTTTGCTGCAATCTTCCGCAACTCACAAAACCCACAAACATCTCCTTTCATAGAGATCCAAAAAACACCTTGCATCTGTAAGTGGGTTAAAACACAAAAATACCCCCATCAACAAAAAACGTTGTTAAGGGTTTCACTTGATTGACGCAGGTGAATTCAAGACACTTTCCAACAAATCTTTACCTTGGCTTGAATTCCACCAAACCAAACTAAACAAAGATCCTTGATTATCTTCTCCACCAAATCCTTAAGAGTACACAATTAGTTCTCTTTCAAACTGATAGAGTCCAAGCCACCCTTGAACTCAATCACCAAACCCGGCTTTGTCGATATATCTGCTAACTCCGCAGCACTAAATGCATCAGTAACCATGTATTCAAATTCCCTGACTGGAGATCTAACATCCAAATTGGAAACACTTCCATGTTGTTGAACTTCTGGAATTTGAATGGGGTCTAAAACAATATCTTCATGTCCCAACAAAATAAGAGTCTCACACTCCAACTCCACCTCCTACAAAACACTAAAATCTCCGTCTTCAATAACCTACTTGCTTGGACGTAGCAAGACAGAATCACCAAAAACAACACCTTTGTATTGCTTCTCATGAGCATAATGCTCACAAAAACTTATCTTCGTCTTCAATAACCTACTTGCTTGAATAAATCAATCATGTACCTTTAATTAGGCAAATTAATACATTCCTTGGACCTTGCAATATCTATACACAAGAAGTAGCACAACTGTCTCAGATCTTTCATATAAAATGACAATGGATATGTTCTTTCAAACCCTTAATGCCAACACATCATCCCTGTGAAAAAAAAAAATCGATGAATCTCGCCTGCTAAAAACCAAATGGTCAAACACATTAGCATCCTCTCTTGTCAAAAACTATTGTATCTACATAAACTACTATAGCAATTATACCCGACGAATTTCGCCTGCTAAGAACCGAATGGTCAGAAGCATTATGCTTCAGCCCATATGTTATGGCAACTTCATTGAATTTTCAAAACCAAGCATGAGGAGACTATTTTAACCCTAAATTGATATCGATATAGGTCTATAGGCTCTTCACGTAAAGCTAACATTTCGGTACCCTCTACTTCAGAATGATTCCATATCAATCAAATTTTTTACCATGGCTGGGCACAATGAAAAGAATTGAGAGAAGAGCTTAGGGCCTTTCAGCACCCTTTACTTCAGTATGATAATCCATCGATCAATCAAATGTTGACCACAGATGGGAATGTGACAAGTAGTTTAAGGGGATAGCAAGAACACAGGAAGAAACTGAGAGAAACTGAGAAGAGGGAAGAGCATAGGGCCTTCACCCCTTCTACATCAATTTCACTACAAGTTGTATATAGGAATCTAATATCTGTCAAAGAAAAAAGTTAGTACAGTTTCGACACCCGATAACATCAGAATGATCAAAATTTTAAATTCTGGATAGAAGAAAGTGGTAAACAAGTGAATAAAAAAATGTACTAAAGGAAAATTTAGAGAAGAGAAGGCGAGGTTAGGGCATCCAACGTCTCCCATATCCAAATCGCTACAAAATATCCATACGAAGCAAACCACCTTTGGGTGAAAGATCACAAGTTACAAACAAACATAAAGACAAGTGCGTAGAATGTGTGTTTAAATAAATAAGGTAAAGATGTACCATATACAGTAAAAGGGCAAAACGATGTACAATATTCTACATCATTAATAAGCTATGAATCATAAATGGCTGAATCTGCTCTATTCTCACCATGGAATCAAAGACTCAAGATCCCGATCCAAATTGCCTGATCGATCATTTAACCCCATTTGTTACAACCACCAACCCACATAAGATTGGGATCGGACCCAGCCCAACCCGATCCCAATCCCAGTCATCAAAACTATGATTCTTATTCTCATAAGTTTGTGTCACTCCGAAAGAGTTAGCAATCTCCTTGAGTTCTTCTCCCCACAGGCCTTTTTGGAGATAGTTGCCTCAACCTTTCCAATCTACAGCCAACTAAGATAAATTGATGCAAAGAAATATGGCCCACACTGAAACTCTAACATGTTCTTAGTATTTCTATATCAAAGTAGAATGGACACCTAACACAGTTTTACCACAACACCACCTCATAATGAAATTCAAATGTTTATAAACCTGAACCAACTGTATATCTCAAAACATTTGCATAAGTTGTTCCTTCTGCAACAGCAACTCAGTCAAGTGAGAATCCAACTTGTGTGTTTAAAAAAGGTCACTTGAACTTAAAATGATTATACAGCCACATAAATGATACAACTCATATGATGAAAGAAGTACATATGATGAAGAATACAGAGGAAAATCAAAGTCACAACCAGATGATGCAGGTTTCAATATATATATATATATATATACACACACACACATAAAAACAACATGCAGAAACCCTGCATCATCTAATTCACAATAAATTTTCTGGGAATCATATTAAAAATCATACTCACAATTTTATAGGAAAAAGTTCCAAGATTTTGATGTAATGACTAACTAAAACACCTTGAGGTCTTTTGTTCGATTAGAAACTCTCAAGTCCACAACTTGGTACAAAATTCAGAGGAAGGAAATATAGCCATTCATCTCCTGGGAATCTATAGATTTGATTCCAAAAACTTGCACCATTCAGCATTAACATCAACTTTTTGTTCGACTAACACACCTTCAGTTCTTTTGTTCGATTAGAAACTCTCAAGTCCACAACTTGGTACAAAATTCAGAGTTAGGAAATATAGCCATTCACCTCAAGGGAATCTAGAAATTTGATTCAAAAAACTTGCACCATTCAGCATTGACATCAACTTTTTGTCCAACTGATAACCAATTTTTGTCAGGATTCCAAAGGCTTTCATCATGGTTAAATTATATCTGCCTAATCAAGGTGAAACAGGATCAGCAGGGAGATGTGAATGCGATCACCAACTTTTTCTTTCATGGGTGGAAAATAGGATGCCCTTTTAACTCTTACAGTCTAATCTTGTTGTGTATGTGTCCTGTTTCTCAGCCCTTGGATTAGTGAGCAATCCAATGAGAGTTAAACTTCTAATTTAGAATTTGTTTCTAATTAGAAGTATCCACTTTCCTTGTACATGAAGGATAGGGACGTGAGAAGGACTTTGTATAGAAAAGAGTTTCTCAAGAGACAAAGGCATAGCTGCTATGTTTTTCCTTCTCTGGGGTTTTCTCTACGAATGAAACAAAGAGACAACAAAGGGTTTCTTCATAATGAGAAAACTAGGTCTTCTCTGGGTTGAAGAGAAGATGAGAAGGGTGCTCTTAACTGTTTAGATGGAGATTTACCCAACAACACTCATGAAAGTAGGACAAAGAGCTAAACCACATAAAACCTAGTCTTGTGTGGGTGCTTATTGATTTCTTTGCTGCTGAGTTCTCATTTATTGCATTGAACGTGGGTGGTTTGAGTCTATCTATCTCATCACACAACATAATGGTATATCAATGCTGTTTCTGCTGCGCCAATAAATCTCTACTTGATTCCGATAAGAAAAGAAATAAGCAAACCTGACTCAATTCATGTTATTTCCAGACACATGGATCTCAAGACATACCACCCATTAACCAAGATGTTGATAGAACCTTTGATCTGATAATTACTTAACATCTAAGAGTATAGATAATCCACTTTACAGGGAGGGAGAGAGAGAGAGAGAACTCCTTACAACCTATCTCACCCTTCTTTAAAGTATTCATACTTAAATTTTATTAGTAACTAACAGAACTCCTAGTCACATGCTCCTTACCACTAACTATCTTTATCACCATAGAAGACAATCATTTCTGATAAGAAAAGGTCATAACAAATGTTCGTAGGAAACTTCACCAGATCTTTTAGGCTAGTACCATTGCCATGAAACTCTTTGCAAAGAAACCAAAAGACAAAGAGAGAAGTTTGGCAACACAAAGAAATCCCATTACTCTATCAATTTTTGGACTGAATTTCAGTTATACTCTGCCAAGATCCATCACATTATGCTAATTTAGAAAAAAAATCAAGTAATCAACTAGAAAGATACGGAGTGCAGAAACATTCAGTCTACTGTTGAAGATGGTTAAGTTACCTCAATACTGACAAACCCACACAAGGCCTCAAACTCTGAAAGTGCCAAAGCCATCTCAGGCTTGTGATTATCATCTTTATAAACAGTTGGCTGCGATTTGTGCAAGGCCCTCGCCAATTCCTTGTCTGGATGAGCCTGAATCGATAATGCTTTTGCAACTGAAAGTACCTAATAAAAACTTGTATTTTTAATTGCTAAACGAGATCTTCTGTAATTCAAGAGAGATAAAAATCCAGACTAACATTAAAATCTTGCGAAAAGTTTAAAACTAGTACCTTAAATAAGAAAGGAAGATCAGTCCCCCAATTCTCCACAACCTTATCTCCAAGGACATTAGGGTTTTCAGAAATCCACGACTTCAAACTCACATACTCCAAGGCAGAACCTCCAAGTTCGCCGCCTTCGACGACAAACGACGGTCCGGACTCATGAGTTCCCATCCAGAACTCGGCATACGGCTTATCCGCTTGGATTTCCAGCCCAGAATTTAGAGAGAACAAGCTCGCAACCTTCGATTCTTCTCCAATTCTCCCCCAATCGTAGTTCTGAACAGAACATCTCAACCTTAGAAGGTTCTTCTTTCCGTCATTTTCCTTTCCCATCTCGTTCCTTTC
>JAOXJP010112238.1:0-14083 GCA_025762735.1 Platanus orientalis
AGGAGATTGTTTCAGACCATACAAAGTTTTCTTCAATAAGTAAACATAGTCCTCCTTTCCCTGGATCATAAACCCCTCAAGTTGTCATATAAATCTGCTCCTCTAGTTCACTATACAGAAAAGCAGTCTTGAAATCAAGCTGCTCAAGCTCCAAATCAAATAGAGAAACCATAGGAAGTAGCACTCGAATTAAGCTATACTTCACAACATGTGAAAACACTTCATTGAAGTCAATTCCCTCTTTCTGAGTATAGCCTAATGCCACCAACTGTGCTTTGAACGTTGCATCTTTCACCCCTGAAGTTCCCTCCTTCTTGAAAATCCATTTACAACCCACAATCTTTTGGCCCTTTGGCAGTCTCACTAGTTTTCAAGTATGATTCTTGTGAAGAGATTCAATCTCCGCACTCATGACAACAGTCCATTGTGCTGACTCTCCACTAGTGATGGCCTCATGATAGTACACAGTTCATGAACTTCAATATCATCTGCCACACTAAGTGCATAAGCAACCAGATTTGCATAGCTATATCTCTCAATTGGTCTAATCTGCCTCCTTTCTTTATCCCTAGCCAGATTATATTGTTGCTCTTGTGGTGCATCTTCCTCCTCAGGTTGTTGCAGCTCTTCCTTATCTACCTGAGCTGGAACATTTTCTTAAATATTTTCTGAAGCTTTAATCTCAAGCTCCACCTTCTCCCTGACACTGTGGTCTTTTCCTGTATCAAGACACTCCTTCTTAGGATTCAACATAACAGACTCATCAAAGGACACATCCCTGCTAATAATAAACTTGGATGACTTGGAATCAAAATACCACAACCTGAATCTCTTCACCCCATCTACAAATCCTAAAAATATGCACTTCTTTGCTCTTGGCTCCAGTTTACCCTAATTCACATGAGCATAAGTAGGACAACCAAACACTCTCAAATCAGTGTAACTAGCAGGTTAACCAGACTAAACTTCCTCAGAAGTCTTACACTCGATAGCAATTGATGGAAACCTATTCACCAAGTGACAAGCTGTGTTAACATCTTTAGCCCAAAATTCCTTGGACAACCCAACATTAGAAAGCATACACCTTGCCCTCTCCAATTATGTTCTACTCATCCATTCTGTAACACCATTTTGCTGTGGTATATTTTTGACTATGCGGTGTCTCATAATCCCTTCATTGCTGCAAAACTCATTAAAAGAACCCCTACAAAATTCCATGCCATTGTTAATTCTCAAGCGCTTGACCTGTTTTCCTGTTTGTTTCTCGATCAAAGCCTTCCACTGCTTGAACTTAACAAAGACTTCATTCTTATGCTTCAGAATAAATACCCAAATCTTCTAAGAGAAATAATCAATTAATGTCAGTATATACCTTCCACTACCTAGAGAAGGAACATGAGAGGGACCCCAAAGATCTGAATGGATATAATCCATGATACCTTTGGTTCTATGAACAGTTGTACTGAATGCAACCTTGCGTTGCTTACCAAAAACACAGTGTTTACAAAAGTTCAGTTTTTTTGTACTCTGACCACTAAGCAAATTCTGTTTACTCAACACTGCCATACCCCTCTCACTCATATGCCCCAATTGCATATGCCACAACCTAGTGATGTTAAAATCTAAGTACGAAGTTGATACAGCAGCTGCACCTATAATTGTACTACCTTGCAATAAATAGATGTCATTCTTCCTTAGTCCCTTCATAACAACAATAGCACTCTTTAAAACCTTTAAAACTCCATCTTTAGCTTTATAAGTACAGCCATTGGAGTTAAGTGTACCCAAGAAAATCAGACTTTTTCTTAGTTCTGGTGCATGTCTGACATTAGTTAAAGTTCTCATAATACCATCATGCATCTTAATTTGAACTGAACCTATCCCAACTACCTTACATGCTACATTATTTCCCATCATAACCTTACCACCATCTATTGATTGAGAAGTGGTAAACCATTTTCTGTTGGGATAAATGTGGTAGGTACAACCCAAATCAAGAATCCAGTCACCACCTAGGCTACCGTCAGTAATTGAGAGAACATCACCACCACTGTCCTCTGTAACACCAGCAACATTCCCTGAATCAGAGGATTTCTCCTTTCCTTTTCCTTTACACTCTGGACAGTCTTTTCTAAAATGCCCTATCTTATGACAACGATTACACTTCAGTTTTTTGGATTTAGATTTTGATCTATATCGACCTCTGCTATTAGACCTCTTCTCCTGTGTTCTTCCTCTCATAGCCAAATCCTCACCTGAGCTCTCAGTAATACCTTCAAACACCCTCTTCTTTAACTCCTTAGAGTTTAGGGCTACCCTAACATCTTCCATAGAGAGAGTATCTCTCCCATACATCATGGTATCAAAAAAATGCTCAAAAGAAGGTGGTAAAGAACACATCAGCATTATAACTTGGTCCTCATCATCTATTTTAACATCAATATTTATTAAATCCAAAATAATTTTATTAAATTCATCAAGATGGTCTTTAATGAGCATACCTTCGTGCATTTGAAGAGTAAACAACTGCTTCTTCAAATATAGACGATTTGTGAGAGATTTCGTCATGTACAGACTTTTCAGCTTGAGTCACAATCCAATAGCCGTCTCCTCTTGTACAACTTCTTACAGAACTTTATTGTTCAAGCACAACAAAATCGCACTGTGTGCCTTTTCCATCAGTTCGTCTTTATCATTATTCGACATGGTTTCAGGTAGAAAATCTATGTCCTTCAGTGCTTTCATCAACCCTTGTTGAACCAGTAAAGCTTGCATCTTCACTTGCTAGAGGCTAAAATCATTCCTCCCATCGAATTTCTCTATGCCAAACTTTGCCGCCATTGGAGATCGAAACAACGAAATAGCTTTGATACCAGTTTGTTGTGACTAAACACACAAACCAAAGAGAAAAACAAAATAGACAATGAACACAAAGCACACAGAAACACAACGATATACGTTGTTCAGCTTATAGCCTACATCCACAGGTGAAGAAGGCAAGAAATTTTACTATCAATCAATGAAGATTACAAGGAAATCAATCTCTCAAACCCCAAGCCCCAAATACACCATTCCACCCCCTTTTTTACTCTGTCAAAGTCGGGATCCCTTTGCAGAAAACCCTAACGCATCTTATATATGCGGTTACACAAAAGGTACTGGATTAGGTTGTGGTCAAGTCATGAAAACGGGTCAGATCGATTGGCTGGGGGCTTTGTCCCTGGACCCCTAAGCACGGGGCATGCTACCCCCCTACACCACCCCCCCCCCGCCAGCTCACTGTCGAACTCGACCGGCGAACGCGTGGCTTAATCACCACTACTTCTTTAAGACATCAATATCTGGAACACAGGGTAGAATTTGAGCCATACTCAACACCCTCCATGTTATAACATGGCCAAAGAACTAGAAAATAAAAAAGCTCAATAGAAAATCCGTCTTGCCAATCTGTGATGCAGGATTGGCATCCTTCAGGTCTTGAAAAACTGGATTTGCGTTTCTTCCCCCTTAAAGATGCAGCACTGACTAAACTTTAGCCTGGGAATTTTCCAAACTGGAAGAGGCTCTACTCATGAGGAGGTAATTTATAGAGTCTGGAATGTTTAGCCATCGGACAAAATGAGATCTAGCAAGTTAAAATGAGTGCTGGTTTCTGGAGGAGTCCTTCACAGAGAGTGAGAAAACAATGTCCTTCACACACGCACACAGGTGACGAAGAGAGGGATGTTGACCGCTGCTGCTGCTGGCTTTGTGGTGAGTTTCCGGTAGGCCTTTTGTTGGTTGAATTTGGCTTTACTGGATGTAATGATCTTCACTTCACCGAAGAGGGAGAGAGAGAACAGGAAAGGAAGACGGGTTAGGGTAGATCCCATTCGATTTGGGTTTATATGAAGGTTAATTTAGGTATTTAAAAAAAAAAAATTTAATATTAAAATTATGATTTAAAACAATGGGTATTGAGATAAAATCACTATAATGCTAATTTATGTAATCAAATATTTCTGACAGGTTTTTTTTTGTAATTATTGATAGACGAAGGATGAGACTGTTTATTACCAGAGAGTTTAGGGGTGTATTTTTATAATTAATCCCCCCCACCCCCAAAAGAAAAAGAAAAAGAAAAAAAAGAGGACCCACGTTAGATGATTAATTTTATTTTTTATTTTTTGATGAAAACTACTTATGGAATCTTTTTATTTTTTATTTTTTTGGGGTGGGGGGTGGGTGTTGACTCGAAAGAAAATTTGTAATCCCTCTGTAGGTCGATCTCCCTTCAGGTGTTAATGACCGAGTAGGGCCGAGTTTTTGCATGGCTCAGCTCAGGCACACAAGAATTAAGCTCAAACTTGACTAGGGCTCAGGATGAGGAGTTGAGCACTCGAGCTCATTAAGATTGGGGTGGAGCTCGGAACAGGTTTGACTGGGTTCACCAAATCAAGTTTACTGCCGTAAAGCCCAGTCAAGTCAGAGCCAAACAAGCATGCTTCTCTAGGCTAAAAAAATATATCAAGTTGAAAAGGCCCAACCGCCAAAATAGAAAATAATTACCTCTTTTTAATGTATACATATATATTCAGATTCATTGTTAGACCAGGTTCAATCCTCAACCTCTTAAGAGGTAAATCAACCAACACCTTGGCCCTGGTCCGACCCATTCATAACCCAAATCTAACCACAAAAAAAGGTTATTTTGGATAAAGACAAGCTGCAAACCCAAGAAGGACGTGGAGTTCATTCATACGTTCTCGATAAAGAAAAAAGTGTGTTCAATGTTTGAATGGTATCAAGTGAGACTAATAATTTAATCATCTAATGTCAAATTAATAAATTCGTGGCCGCCACTCGTTTAATCATGCAATAAACGAATAAGAAAATTCGAAAAAAGTGTGAATAAAATAAAAAAGCGACAAAAACAAGAAAAAGGAACAAACTTCCACTAAGAAGGTTAAGGTTTATCACGTTCCATCTTTCATGTAATGTAAAGAATCGCCTACCCTACAGTTGAACAAATAATTTTGTGGCTTAGGAGACGTACATATACTGATATACCTCCCAAAAGTAGTGATTTTCACTTTTTTTGGGTATGTGTACGTCTCATAAAGCCCACAAGAATATTTGTTTACAGGAGACGATCCTTTTGGCCTACCCTATGGGAAAAGATTCTAACCTAATTTTTTAAGCAAAACCAAACGCAATACCATATCACAAAAGGTTCTGTCATGTGGGGTGTTTGCCCGTTGCAATAAAGTATGTGAAAGTCCCACTGAAAGAGGGGTGGTTAGTAGTCTTCAATGATCACTCAAATGCAGTTTGATCGTGTGACTACCGCCCCCCCCCCTCTCTCTCTCTCTCTCTCTCTCTCAAAACTTTAAACATTCTTTTGGTGTTGTTTTATAAAAAAAATTGCAAGAATTAGGCGAGAAAGAAGTGGATTCCTTTATCTTGCTTTTGTTAAAGAAGTCCGTGTTGCCAAACGGAGCAGAAGGGCAAGAAAATTTTTTATTTATTTTTCATTTACGATGAACATGAGGTCCATCATTCTCCATAAACCCCCCAGTGGAAACTTCACACGTACCTCACAGACACATCAAACACCAAATTAGTTCACGGACATTCTCAACTCAGCAAAGACTTATTCAGACTATTTGGGGTTGGCTCCATTAATCCTGGTCTACCATTCCATTCTATTTATGTTTTAACTCAAGTCAAATTTGGTATTCTCATTCTCTTTTTAATATCTTCGACTACAATCATCTCACTCCTTTTAATTGGTATAGTTATTGGTTTTTGTCGCATATAATTACTTAATCATTAATTGTTGGGAAGTGTCTTGAATTCATACAACTCCTCAAGGCCAAGAAACACTGTTTCTTGGATTAGGGTATTTTAGGAACTTTTACTTACTTTAATAAGTAGGGTGTCTTGTGGCACCTATAAAAGGATTTTGTTGTGTGTTTTATAGATGCGATAGATTAGGGCTTTGCCAAGACTTTGTGTGAGAGACAAGATCATATGTTAAATAGAAAGTTCGCTTGGGTTTTTCCTTGGGGTTTCGCCTTGGGATTTTAGGAACTCACCATTATGTGTTTTGTAATTTCTTTGTTCTCCGTTTTAATGAAAGTTCTTGATTGTCTTCGCTTGTGGGTGTAGGCAATCTTGTCAAACCACGTTAAATATTGTGTTGTATGGTTCTTCTTTAATTTGTCGTTTATTGTTTTCTCATTTTGTTCCACATACATTACATACTTGAATCTGATTCATGTTTTTATTCCATTGTGCTATTTTGTCGCAACAAACTGGTATCAAAGCTTCACGTTGCTGCAAGCTGGTGTTGGGGATTATCTCTGTTTAAAGCGTAAGGTCTTTTTGGATCAGTAGCCGCTGGTTGCTATTGTTTGAAGTTGTGGGTTGAAGATTCTTTATTTTAGGGATTCTACAATGGTAGCTACAAGGTTCGAGGTTCAGAAGTTTGAGAGAAAGAACCTTTATATGCTTCTCGGGAGCATTGTTGAAGGTGGAACAATTTTGTCTTCTCCACCATATTTAGGTATATTCTGTACGCAACCCTGGCATAGGCGAATGGTCACCTGCATGTAAGAGATTTGATTAAGTTGGGTTTTCTATATGGTAAAAGGTTTGTATTTTGTGAGCAATATATTTATAGAAAGCAACATAGGTGTTACTTTTGGTGATTATGTTTTGTTGTGTCCAAGCAAACAAGTTGTAAAAGATAGAGATTTTGGTGTTTAGTTGGAGGTGGAGTTACAGTGTGGTACTCTTATTTCATTGGGATGTGAGGATGTTATTTTAGACCCTATTCAAGTTTCGGACATTCAACAACATGGTTTTGTTTTTAACTTGAACGTTAGCCCTCTAGTCAGAGTTGGTTTTGAAGACATGATTGTTGATGCATTTAGTTCTAAGGAGTCAGGAGATATGTCGACAAAGGTAGGTTTGGTGATTGAGTTCAAGGGTGGCTTGGACTCTATTAGTTTGAAAAATAACTGATTATGTATCCTTTGAGCTTTGGTAGAGAAGATGATCAAGGAGCTTTGTTTAGTTTGGTTTTGTGGAATTCAAGTCAAGGTGGAGATTTGTTGGAAAGTGTCTTGAATTCACACGATTGCCCAAAGCCAAGAAATGTCATTTATTGGATTAGGGTATTTTAGGGAGTTTTACTTACTTTAATAAGTAAGGTTTCTTGCATCACCTATTAAAGGATTCTATTATGGGTTTTGTAGGTGCGATAGATTAATAAGTAGGGTTTCTTGCATTGTCTATGGGTTTTGAAAACCCTCTGTTGTGCATTTTGTAATCTATTTGTTCTCTATTTTAGTAGAAGTTATTAATCGTCTTCACCCAAAGTTCTTTTTTTCTGTTTATTGTTTTCTCGTTTTGTTTCACACACATCGCATACTTGAATCCAATTTGTATTTTTGTTCTGTTGTGCTATTTTGTCACAACATTAGTTTACTATGTGGTTGTGAACACTTCTCACCTAGCTCATATACAAATGGATCCCACACTAATTTACTTAGAGTCCTCACCTTACATTCACTGAAACTTCCACTCGATCCCCGATTTTCAATTCATTAACATGATGAGGAGCATTGGGGACCCAACAACTTCTTTGTCGGCTACCTTATACTTTGATAAATGAACCACCCTAGAACCTCACTCCCAAGAAGATAAAAGTCAACCACCAAACTGCTTTCACATTACTTGGTAGAAAATTTTCCTAAAAGTATTCATCACATTGTTGTACCTTTCCATGTGAATGGTTCTTATAGATCCCAACTTCTCTATACCCTTAATCTTAATTAGCTTGTTGCAGTTAGCAAGCTACAAAATACTTAACATATTGGCGTTTGAGAAATTTAATCTTTTGATCGATATGAAATTGGCTACAAACATTTTGTTTAAACTTGATGAAAGCTTTGGGAGTGAATAAAGCTTTAAGAAATTATGTAAGTAAAGGGACTGGAACTAGGAGAAGTTACTAATGCTTGTTGGTAGGCTACACATGTTATTAATGTTGGATAGGTCCAACAATTTCAACTCAGATAAGTTATTGATGTAGGACGACAACATCGAGAAGATCAATTTGAACATTGTTGAACTAATGGAGAAGTTCCAAGAATCTACCTTGAGTGGGACCTTGGAATCCACCAAAGCAAAGGACAATCTTTCATAAAATAATTTCTCTTATGTATTACCCCACTCCATCTCCTTCATATTTATAAACAAACCCTAACTATCAGGAATTACCCTAAAAGACTTCTTATTTAAATAAAACTCAAAGAAATATTCAAATCCTATCATATTCCAGTACACTACTAATATTTTGTTTTAACTTTCTCAAATCACCTCAAATTAAAATCTTGGACTCGTTGGATAGATAATGCAATAACTTTATCACTAAAATCAAGTTAAACAAGTAAGTTTTGAGAAACCAAACGGTCCAAACTAGGTCCCAAAGAAAAGTGATAGAATCTTTCTAAAAAAATCAAGCAAAACCTATTATATTTGAAAATTAAATAAATCTCTTTTAGCTAACAAAAATAAATCGTAAATAGAATAAAATTACTCAGATTAGGGATTGTATTCAAATTATAAAAAAACATAAAATAACTGAAATATGCCTAAATCTTAAATATGGTTAGCTTTGCATCCTGTGTCATTCTTCCTTGGTTCAAAAAAACTCATCATCAAGTTTTGTAATATTGTAAGAATAACAAAATAATTGGAATCATGCAATCAAGCTTTGATGGTCTTGCCTCCTTTTAGATATATTCCTACTCCTCCAAAACAAGCTTTTGTGTTGGTGTAGATTTTTGTCCCTATGAACAAATATACTTGTGTGAGCTGTGAAGCACTAGATCAAATTTTCAACTTGAAAGTGTTTTGATGTGCATTTAATGTGAATGTTTGAAGATCATGATGTGATTGACAAATGTCAACCATTAAAAATATTCTAGGGCGAGCAAAACCCCAAAAACATGACACGGACAACGTTCTCGTATTAACAAAATTGATTTTCTCTCATATTGAAGATAAGCCCTATGAGAATCCATACAGATGGAAACACATTGCATAAAAGTCCTTTACTGCCTGAATGACATGTGACAAAAAATATACAAGAAATGCTCGTGCTAGCAAAATCTTATATTGAGAAGTTGTCTCGAATTCACCCCGAAGTGCAACCTATTTGTGCAATCTGGAGAGTGACCTGAAAGATCCATATTTTGCTTCACCCTTGGCTAAATTTTTTGACCCGTATTTTGTTCCAATTTGGTCCCAATGAGCCAAACTGCTTTTAAGGGGTATTTTGGGGGTTTAACCTGCAATAAGATGTAGGGTTTCTTAGGATGTGAGCCATTATAAAGAGGGCAGTTCATGGGTTTTGTAAGGAGAGTGAGACAATTTTTGGAGAGTTCTTTGGGGTTTCATTCTTGGAGTTTGAAACTCACGCCTTTGTACTTTGTATGCTCTGTTTTAGTGGAAGTTCTTGATCTTCTTTGCTCGTGGTGTAGGCAATCTTGCTGAACCATGTAAAATTTGTGTTTGTGTGATTGTTCTTTTATGTTTGCTATTTTGTTGTTTCGATTCATGCTGCCACAAATTTGAATCTGATCCATTTTGTCACAACATCTTCATATTGAACAATATTCTCATATAAACAACCATGACACATGGCAACAACAGTACGAGCAATCCAAAGGACACATGTTAGATATGTATGCAAATATACTCGTGCAAGAAAAATTCTAAATCCCCAAATATTTAAGAACATATTGAGGAACACACATCCAGGTGATGGCACATGTTAGATTATGCATGTACGAGCAAACGACACATGTCCATTGCTTGTGGGAAGTGAAATTTCAAAATTCATATGTGAAAGTGGTTCATCAAAAGATACCATATCAAGGGCAAAAATCAAATCAAAGTTGGAGAAGCAAACTTAAAGTCAAACATAGAATTTCTTTAGGAATCAAAGTTTGAGTTACCCATGAGCTTGTTTGTGTAAATAGAGGGAAAGAATCCCGATTGAATTCAAATACAACAAGCTTATCCCTACTTACTCATGGGAGAACAACAATTATGTTAGGTCATATGTAGTTTGTTTGTCAATCCCATGATCGAAACATTTATGTAATATCCATGAGTCTTGTAAGTGTCCATATGTATGCCAAAGAGTCAACTCCAAATGAAGAAGACAAGGTGGACCAAAGGCTTGAAGACCAAGACCAAAAGACACCTTGGGATAGCCTCATGACCTATGGAGTAATCAAGGTATAATCATGCATGCATCATGTGAGGAGTGTCATGAGAGTAGACCAAAAGTAGGCATAGACAAGTGTAGATAGACCACTCATAGACCTAAGGCACTGGCCCATTGAGAGAGACCAAAGGAATGCAAGTTTAAGTGTAGAACTTAGCACCCTAACCGATCAGTCATAGGCCTAACCGATCACAAATCTTGTGATCAATCACGAGTTGCCTAGGTCTTCAAAATCAAAACACCCAAGAGCTATGACCCATGAATCTTGACAAATCACGACACAAATCACGTCAAGTCCCAAGAAGGGTGACCCACGACTGTGACCAATCAGGGTGTGATCGATCATGAGATTTGTGACTGGTCACACTTGTGATTGATCATAAATCTTGTGACTAGTCAAGCATGCAATTTTCTAAAAAAAAATCTAATACGTGCAATTCTAATCTAAGGGCATTGACCATTTGTCCATTGGAAAAGATTCCAAATCAAGACTCCACATTGTCCCTCCCCTATTATAAAGAGACAAAACCTCTTTTTCATTTAAACACTTCCAGTATTGAAAGATTTGAGTTTTTGGCCATACGTGAACTCCCCAAGTTTGAAAAACTTCCAATCTTCTTAAGATTGAGCTCCTAGAATGAAGTCCTTCAAAAAATCTCTCTTATTCTTCCTCCTCTACACTTCTTAGCTATAAACCCTTGAGGAGAGGCATTTATGGGTTGTCTTAAGAAGAAACCCTTGCTTGTATAAGCTCAAGAGTTCAAGAGCCAAGGCTTGAAGCATTGTAAGGTCAATAGAAATACTAGCTCAACAACGACCACTTCCACTTGGTAAGAATAACAACATCAACCTTTAAGAGGTAAGTTTTGCATTCATATTTCATATCTATCGTGTTTGGCTTCTACCAAAGACACAGAAAGCGGCACTACGTTCGCTACAGACACCGGGTGTAGTTGATAGCTCGCATTGTGCAAGTTGTTTAGGTTTTTAGTTAATTTCAACCTAGATTGTATTAGTCAATCTTAATGAAAATTATGTAAGTTCTCTAGTGAGCTTTTGGAGAGTGGATGTAGGCCATCATGCAGAATCATTATAAATCTTGTCTTGTGGTGTGTTGTGTTTATTTGCCATACTCTATTTTTGAGCTCTTCACTCTCAAACTCATAAAACAATTTGCATACTCACTAGACTAGTTACTTTTGATTGAATTCACATTTGAGCACATTCACTTGCACTTAAAATCAAAAGGGATTAAAATTGAATCAAGACAATCCAAACTATTTAGAAAAAGGCAAAAAAATTTGTAAATTCTATTCACCCTCCTCTAGGATAAACCTACGAGGAATTTCAATTGGTATCAGAGCCAGATTGCTCATATAGGGCTTAACAACCCGAGTTAGATCCTTGTAAGAATTCTAGATGGCCAAAGAGAAAGGTAGCATGTCAGTCAACACACCTCTATTCTTTAATAGAAGTGATTATGGCTTTAAGAAATCTCATATAGAGATTTTCCTAAATACCTATGACCATAGGGTTTAGGGTTTGGTAATAGATGATTATACACCTCTCAACAAACCTCGTAGTGAGTGGACCACTGCTGAGGGAGATGTCCACAAGTTCAATTATATAGCCTTGAACTCTATTGATAGTGAACTTGCTCCTAATGAATTTAGGAGGATTACCCTTCTAAAAATGGCTAAGGAAGCATAAAAGCTTCTATCGGTTACTCATGAGGGTACTAATGGGGTGAAAATGTCCAAATTTTAAATATACACTTCACAATTTGAAGCATTCGGGATGAAGGAGGATGAGAAAATCTGTAAATTCAATGCTAAGCTTACAAACTTAGTAAATGCTATGAAAAGCCTAGGTGAGGACATTTCGGAACCTCAGGTAGTTAAAAAAGTACTTAGGTCCCTACCTAAAAGATTTAGACCAACATAACGGCTATTAAAGAAAACAAAGATATTGAAATAATCAAATTAGAATAATTACTAGGCTCTCTTCAAATATTTGAAGCCTTCATCAAGGTCACCACCAAGAATAAGGGGATTGCCCTCAAGGTAGAAGAATCCTCCGGATCCAATGATTCCAATGATGATTTAGCCTTATTGGCTAAAAAGTTCAAAAAATAATTTAGAAGAAATGCTAGGGATTACTCCATGAACAAACAAGTTAGGAAATCCTATCTTAAATTTAGAAATAAGAAGGATTTCTCTAGAGAACGTCCTATTTTCTATGAATGTAAAGGAATAGGTCATATTTCCAAAGATCGTAGCAATAAGAAAAATAAGTACAAGCCTAAGGTCAAGGCCATGGTTGTAACTTGGGATGATGACTTTGACGTGTCGGAAGATGAATCCCAAAGTAGTGAGGAGGGTGTCTCACAAGAAATCAAGGCTTTTATGGCCTTTTAACACCCCCATGAGTTCACTTGGAGATACAAGTGACTAAAGTAGTGAAAGTGAAGGAGATGATGAAGATGAGGAAGATGATGATGATATCCAAGAAGCTTTTGACAAGATCTTCCTTCGAAGTGTTGACTTAGAAAAGAAGAACAAACAACTAGTGAGAGAAATCAACGAATTGATATTGAAGTTAAACTCCTTAGAAGAAGCTATCTCCAATCTTCAACAAGACTCTTCTAAGGAAAGTGAGAAGGATAACGGACTTTTCAAAAAAATCTCCATGCTCCTAAAAGCTAAGGAGGAAATGAGCTCAATAATAGTTGAATTAGAAAAGAAGTTTAGTGAAGCTAAAACATTCCTATATCTAGACAAAGATAATAGGAAAAATGAAAAGAAGAAGCTTCACGAGGATAATGAAAGAATTATCTAAACAAATTCTAGAGTTAGAAGATAAGCTTAAGACTGTAGAAAATGGAAGGAAAGAGACATGCATAGATGACTCTCAAATACTTAACTTAGAAAGTCAAGTTAACACTCTACATGAGAGAAACAAAGGGTTGAATATGACTTGTGCTCAACTAACTAAGAAATCCCTAGACTATCTTAAACAACTCAAAGAAATTGAGGAAGACAAGAGAAAGTCCATTTTCATGCTTGCTTATGGAAATGAAAAATTTGAGAAGATGCTTAATATGAGAAAAAAGTATAGAGATATAAGTGGACTTAAATTTAACTCTAAAGTCAACACCCCTTCTACTACTTAAAGGTTTAACAGCGTTTTTGTGAAGGCCAAGGGCATAGCTCAGTCTCAACCACAAGCCTCCTATAATGGAAATTGAAGAGAAAGTGAACTCTTATGGACCTTTTGAAAGGATTAAAAGGGTTGAGAAGAATCAACATACCTCATTCAAGAGAAAGACACCCTTGAATCAAGATAAAGCTTAGGAGAGACCAAAATAGTTTAAACCACTCTCTTATACTCAAGTAGAAAAGAGTAGGCCTCAAGCAAACCAAGCTTCATCCTCTAGAGGATACCGATGAAATGCCTTAACTTCTAGAAATGCCAATGAGAAATCTAGAAGAGACAACCAATCCTTTAGGAGAAGAAAATTCCAACACTATGTTCCTAAAAGACCACCAATCACTTATTATTGTGGATTGGAATGACATAAAATTTGACTATAGAAAGAGAATCAATGACTTGAAATCCAAAAGATATCAAGCTTAAAAAAATACAAAATGGAAAAAATTTAAACAAAAACTATTTTCAAAGGGTTGAAAATAGAAATCTTCAAAAGAAAAAGAAAAAGACTTGATAATTGCTTAAAATTGCATAATTATCATAATTAAAATGAGCATTATCACATTTATTTTATGTGTATTTATATTA
>JAOXJP010112249.1:0-14083 GCA_025762735.1 Platanus orientalis
TCTCTCTCTCTCTCTCTCTCTCTCTCTATATATATATATATATATATATATATATATATATATATATATAAAAGAACGAATGTATCAAAGCTAGAACTAGGTTTGGTATTGGGAAATGGGAATACTAGTCACAAGCACATTTCCCGACCAACAACAAAGCTCTTTACCCACGACTTGAGGTCAACTACACTAATCCTGTTCTACCATTTCACTAAATTAATCATTTACGTAAATTAAACTATATTATCTCTAACCCTTCCAACCCTATCACATGACAAAAGACATTCTCTCTTTTATTTTTTTGGGTCACAGACAAAAAGACATTCTTTAATTACAAGGAAACCATTGAACGAACTTACAGGGAAACCATCAAACGCACTCACCTCTTTATTTTATTTTTGGTTAAAATTGAAAGCACCCACCTCACAACACATGCTGAAATAGATTCCCTCTCAATTTGGACTTTTGAAAAGTGTTAGTTGAATGGTTGTATCATTTAAGGCTGCGTTTGGCAGCCACTTGTAATGCAATCATTTCATTTGAGTTTCTTAGGCTTTTGTAACCACAATGGGATGGTTTTGCAATGAAACCAGTTGGACTTTTGAAGAGTGCTAGTCAATTCAGATAAGTCACGTTATGAAATTTCCTATAAGTCTGTAAGTACACAAATATCCTCTACAGAGTAACAGTGTCAGGAGGGGATTGGGGCCCATACATTTTTTTGCATGGAGCCCATCCCCCTCTGCAACCCATTGCAGAGGATATGGCTCCGCATGCAAGTGGATACATTCAACTGTGGAGAATTCAAAAGGGCTTCACGGATCCCCAACCCCTGATTCCATTCTCTACAGACCGCACTGGTGCAAATGGGACTGGATCTATTACACCCAAATTTGTTTGTCACGCCACACCACACCACACCACAACCTGTGGCGTGATGGTTTTTTGAATTTGGTGCCTCTTTTATGTAAGGAGTAAAATGTTCATTTGAATGCTTTTCTTATCATTTTAACTATTAAACCCCATTTTTTTTTTGTAATTACCTTTTTATTTTTTTCCATTTGAAAACTGTTTTTACAGTTTTAACCCAGACACCTCACCCTTTGCATGTGTGGACACAGGGGAACAGACAATTTGGATGTAAGCAGATCCTTTTCTAAACATATATATATATATATATATATGACGAAAATGACCCCATTCATAACAATTGACATGGCTGAGAGAGACGTCGGTTTCAGAATAGAAAGTGGAGTGACAAGTGCCTTTAGAGGCGCCGTTTGTCTGGGGCCTACGAATCGCAGGAATCTTCTCGTTCTCTATGTATATTAAAAGTTGGTAGGAACCGAAAGTGGCCCTATAAAATTTCCTTTGTGACTAAGTGCTTCATTTCAATCAGCGAAATCGGCTGGAAAGTGACTTGGAGACGCAGAGTTAGAGAGAGAGAGATAAAGAGGAAGAGAAAGAAAGAGGAGAGAGGGTGGTAGCCATGGATTCTCTGCAATGGAGAATTTTTCTTACTATCACTTCTTGCATCTTTCTCTATTTCTGTCAGTCTTTTAGATTTTCTGTTTGGAATTCCCAAGTGTGTGTAACTTTTTTCCTTTTGGTTTGGATTTTTCAGATATTTTTACATGTAGAAACCCAAACCCTAAAACAAATCAAAATTAGTAACCCAAAGCTTTTTGGGCTAGTTACAAAAGAAAATTAAAGATAATTGAAGTTAAATAAAAGATTTGGACTGTTTCTAAAACATAATGAATAAAATTGATTAGAATAATTGTCAGCACCTAAATCTGTCTAGAGTTGAGAAGTTTTTTTTTAATGGGTAGTGTTGACTCTATAGAATGGGCCTTAGCTATCTTAGTAAATCAAAGTGATTAAATGACCTCTCACACACTTAGGAATTTCAAACAAGAAATTTAAAAGAAATAGATAGTCTATTATTTTCTAATTTAGCATTTTAATCCCTTGATTTTTTTCTAAGATCTTTATAAGCACATTTCTTTATTTTCTATTTTCCCTTCATCTTTTAGCCCTTTAAGTGGTTCTCTTAAATCCAGTTGTATTAAAGTTAAAAGTTACGATTTTATTTCTCATCAATTGTGAACCACCGAATCTCATTACACAAGTATCGAACAATCAATTGAATGTCACAGATTTGTCCAAAGTGGTTCAAAACTTTAAAATTGAATTTTTGATTATCAAAATCCATCATATCAAGTTTCAACAAATCTTGACTCTTGATTTAGACTCTTCTGAAAATCTGAACATTGAACTATCAATCAAATATCACATATGTGTTCAGGATGTCTCAAAAACTTGAAATGAAGGGTTTGATCATCAATATTCTTTGTATTAGGTTTTGACAAATCTTGATCCTCAATTTGAAATCTTTTTCAAAGCTAAGCAAAGTATACATTGAATGGTCAATCAAATATTGTAGATGCATCCGTCATACCTTAAAACTTTAAGATAATGATCACAATCTTTAGATTATACTCCCAAAGCCCTCATCATACAAAATTAAATCTTAACCATTTGATCATCCACCTTGAAATCTTAGATCAAAAATTAGATGCTACTATAATGATCGGAACGATTGATTTATCCAAGTTGGGGTATAGATAAAAATTTTCAAATCTTCAAATAAGAAAGTCTAGCTTGAGTGCACCAAATTACGGTACATCATAAAGCACAAGAAACTAAGCCCAACAAAATCTAATAGTAACATTTTCTTAATCCCGTGACCAAATATCCTCTTTAACCAAGTGAAATCCCATATACCCAAATATATCTGAGATCTGGCCTAAACTTATAAACCAAACACCTTTAAAACTATCCAACTAGGACATGCCACGTATCATTACATGCCCTTCGAATGCATTCGATTTTGGGACAAGTACATGCTCCCATGTGGCAAAAACAACCCACTTACTCATTTTTGTTTCTCTCCTCATATTCCTTCCATATTAGTTATGTACAATCAAAACAAAAATGACACAATGGTGCCACATGGGTAAGGCAACGTAACTTAACCACAGTACCCCACACCAACACACTTAGCCCATGTCTTACTTATTTTACTTAGCTCATATCTTCTTATCTGGCCCAACTTATTTCTATCTAATTCATTATCTATTTTGTCCAACTCATATACCTAAAATGCAAGAGCAATCCATTCCTCCCTAATATACTGAAAAACGATTCAAGAAGTGTCCTAATCTGCCATTCTTTATCCATTGGGCCTAGCCAACTGAATCCCCCAATTCACTCCATAAATAAGCCCAGAACCTACCTCTTTGAGAGAGCTTGAGAGGACGGTGAAAAAACTGCGAAGGAGCCCCCCTCTCTCTTTCAAGCTGTCTCTCGGAAGAAATCCCCATTCTCATGACTTTCTCCCGCTTTCTCATACTCTCTCTTTCTCTAGGTTTAGGTGAAGGTGCATCCTTTCAAGAGGAGAATCTAATCGACAATCCGTAGCGGACATCAAGAAGGTTAAGGTTAGTTACCCTTCTCTTTCCCCCATTATTTATGTTTACTTCATGTCCTTCTAAAGCTTTTACTTTATATTTAATTTTTTTTATTTGTACTATATAACATGTCGGTTTTGAATCATGCAATTTCATTGTTTATTAATTTCAGTTTTGATCGGTTTATTTTCTTTTATCAAGATTAAGAGTTGTTGGCATTGCCAAATAACGTTGAGTACTTTGTTGTTATTTTTGAAGCCGGACACCTCCTTGGCCAACAATACAACCCCTTTAATGGTTTCAGCTCTCAAACTAAACTCGTCAATGAGCGGCAGACTGTAGATGATCCTTGTTCTACCCAACCCCACCACCATGTCTGGCTTTGGCTGACAGATGCTCCCTTTCCATCATCAAGAATCCCTTCAGTCTCTCATCTTCTCTCTCATTCGCCCATGAGCAAAACTTATCATCTTTCTTTACCAATCTCTCCGAATCCCTCTGTATATATAAATCAGAATTCCAACCTTATTCTCTCGAAAACCAGATGCCTTGAGTTCCCAATAATTTAACCCAGACAGCATTGAAATATTTCTTGTCAACCATCTTCACTTAATGAAGACACTCCACTCCCTCTCATCTTGTTCTGACCGTTTGATTCTCAGACCAACCAAAACCCACCCACTAAACCTGCTGAAGGCTTCCAATCCGACCCCCATGACAGCCAAAGAAATTCAAAGCCATACCCGTTAAACCTTGTCCTTGATGCTACCCATTGATCGCCTAGCTGAAATTCCATCTTTCAAGTCGTTTACCATGATTTTAGTCCCAGTAAAAGGTGAAGTTTTGAAGACAGGTGGCAAGAATGGATTAAGGATATTGGAGTTGGGTTCTAGTTTTATCATGAGAACAAAGCCTATAGTGGCTCAAAATCCACGTCAATTAATGCTGCTCCCTAATATGGTATCTTGGTCATAGTTTAGCAATGGTACAGGATCAGCATCTCTGTCGACCCTATCCAAAGATAATGGTAACACCTAACTCCGGTCTAGGACCTATCTGCCGTATAGGAGTAAATACCTCAGCCTAAAATATAGTTCATTACGATCAATGTGAATAAAAAAGAATGATCTGTTCATTGACTAGTTGATACAGTGAATGAGGCAATATAGAAAAAAAAAAATGTAGCTTTTAGATGAGTATCTTTTCTATGTAAATAGTCAGTTTGGATGCTTATTACATCTTCAAAGGAAAACAACAGAAGGTGATCTCACTTCTTGCAGTCCGTCATAAGTGATTATACTCCTCTACTAGAACATATTATAGGTGTGGACCGTTCGATTGATCTTGGAGTATTTTATTCCTTTATTTATAATATTTAAAATATTATGGAGCTGGAAAAAAGTGACTCTTGCTCAGCTTACTTATTAATGATTGTTCAAAATACTAGATGTCTGATTTATGATGTATAGACATGTTCTTGAATGTTTATATCTTGTGATAATTATATTATGTTATGCTAATTTTTCATAATCTTTATGGTTACGTGGAATGGTAGCTCAAGCTATGCTCCTTTTTTTTATATATATTTTGTGTTTTATTTTTTATTTCATTTTATTAGGTAACATGGTAAGTAGATGAATTCTTCATAGAATAATTAATTTTAATAACATGTTTTACTCACATTTGGTCACACATATAGCACCAATTAGTAGGTCAACACACTTGCACATCTATGACACAGTTTCCAAATAGAATGCACTCTCACTTACCATACATAGAAATATAGATCCTAAATTTGAACCAGTTTAATTAGGTAACCATATATACAGGTGATCTGGGGTGCCTAACACCTTCCCTAGTCTATAATTGAACTACTTACCTAAAAGTCCCTGAGTTGATCATATTTCAAAAGAATTTTTAAAAAATCATTTTATTTTTCAAAAATAGATGTTTGCATTTTTAAAAGGGCTGGTGGTGACTCCTTGTCATTAAGGGTTAGACTCATAATGAGTGGATTTTTTTTCTAAGAAATCCACTCATTGTGCAAAAACTGAGGCCCACAACTATAAACTTAAATTAAAGTTTTTTTTTCTCAATATTCCTTCTCAATACATGCTATACATGTAACCTCCCTTTTATATAAAAACTAATAGTAAAGAAACCAAGAAAACTAAGGAACCTATCTACTAATAAACTCTTAAAAGAATCCTAACAAACTTTCTAAATTTAAATAAGAAACTAAAGCAATAAAACTAAAAACTTGATTTAATTAATATTCTATCACTCTTGACACATTTTGTTAAAATCAAGTTCCAGTTGGTTGATTTTAACAAATTCTTCTCATAAATCTTGCTCTAAAGACCAATGATTTCTTTTGTTTTCTTTAAACACATGCGTACGTAAAATTTCAAACTTCTATAGATTTGGTTTGGTTTTCTTCTTTTACTCTGACTCTAGTTTTTAGAGCTTTTAATTTTATTTTGATTTCTGATCTTAAATCTTTGTTCATCATTTATACCCTTTCACCTTGAGATTTCTTGAGGATACTTTTCTATTTTTGGTTTCAAATTTCCTATTTTAGTGTATCTTGTAGAGTTTTCTTTACTTCTGGTAGTATGCTTTTTCTTCTTTACTTGATACTGATATTTCTCTTCTCCATCTGATAATTTTCTCTTCTCTAGATTTTAGAAATGTGACACTAAATATGCATATGTTCAATTTTATTTTATTTCTTTTTAATCTTGTAGACATAAACATATATGATTAGTCCATTCTGGTCTAGATACTCTAAGTTGAGCTTAGGCTTGATTGAACTGGCCTGGAACCTTATTTTGGGCTTAAAATGTGGGCCCAAACTTGAGTAGACAAAAGTAGTCATGGCCCAGCCCATCAAAACTTCAAGACAAATGATTCAAAATATAGACTTTAGTTGAATGAGTATGGTAGTTTTTTTAAAAAAATATATCTTAGAATGATTTAGGGACCTGTGTTGCAATTTTAATTCAATTATAGCTTGTTTGGCAGCCACATATAATGTGATCATTTCATTTTAAATTTCGAAGGCATATGTAGCATGAGGTGAATGGTTCACAATGAACTCATTCAAATTTATTTTGATTTGTTAACTAAAATTAGAAATGAAGTCATCTTAGGTTTTTCTGTAAAATAAAATGATTTATGTTATCAAGTACAAATTGTCACAAATCTGAATGAGTTCATTTTGAACCATCCCCTTGTGACTGCAAATGCTTTGGGAATTTCAAATGAAATGATTTCATTACAGGTGGCTGCCAAACACAACCTTATGGAATGTCAAATTTTATGTTTGCAGCTGTCAAACAGTGATTGTAGTCTTCTTCCTCATGACCATTAATTTGGATAACCAACAACCGCATTGTTACTCCAAATGGGACCATTTTCCGTGCAGGTTTGTTGTTAGTACATTTCAAGTTTCTCTGAAAGGGAAAGATATGTTTTGAAAATTCTTAAAGAAGGTTTAATCACTTACTTATATGTTCGGAAAATCTTTGAAGTATTTAGGACTTAAAAAAAGTTATCGATGCTTAGATTCAAATAAGTTGAGATAAAATATTTACTTTATGGATAGATTGTAAGATCCCACATCACCTGAGTGATTATGGGATCCTTTGCTTATATGCACACATGTGTTTATTGTTGGATATTTTGAAAGTTGAAGGCCCGATCGATCGAGAATGCTTGGCTTGATTGATTATGCGCGATTGATCAAGAGGGCCAGATTAAGCCTGATTGATTCAGTCAATCAAAATCAGCCGAAACAAAAAATTGAACGTTTTTGAGATTTGTTTATGGAAAGTGTGCATACAAGTCCAAGGTCTCTAGAGACATTCATACCCATTTGTTTTAATAGGAAAGGGTGTCTAGGATGTCTACAGACATATCTAAAGGTGTCTATACAATTCTATAAAAGAAGGATATTCCCAAACGTGAAAATAGACTTCAAGATATCTTTCTCTCTCATCTCTTTCAAACCTCTGTGTTCTTTGTGAACCCATTGATCTCTCATTGTATACCTTTCTGAAAGATTAACATCAAGGGTTGATCTTATGGTTCTATAAACCGTTGATCAACAACACAACTTTGGTTGGACATGTTTTATCCTAGAGACGAATTTGTTGTGACTCGTTGCAGTCTCTATATTTTTCTTTAAGATCAAAGTAGAGGGTGAATATCATTTTAAGGAAAGCGTGATCCGTGACTCAGGCATTGTCATCACTTCTATGTCACACTAAATTTTTAACAATCTTAAGAGGATATTCTACTATTAGTAGAATGATGACAATGGCCCTCTCAAATTCAAAAATCCAAGTCTTTACTTAAATCACATGGCAAGAGAACAATGTTTGAAAGGCAACAACAAATAGTAAATTGGAAAATGAGTGGTCGATGACCTTGAAAAGTTGGAATTGTTTAGACATCAAATCTCTAAATGGATAAGTTCTTCTAACTTCTGTTTTTTACTTTATTTTGAAATTGTGTATGGGTTGTCAATGTTCAAATTCTACAATTTTGATAAGATTAGTAGACATGATATATGTGGAATCTTGCATATTTAGATGGTAAACTTTATTTATTGTCACAATTTTTGGTTCTTTCCATGTTTTCTTGTCTTTTGTTATATGTGATGAAGAAGGATGATAACAATGATAATAATGATTGTTTTCTTCATTATTTAATTGTTACAAAACCATGTGATACATTGATTACTTGGTAAGTTGGTGTCAAATGGTTCACCAATGCAAATAGATGAAGTTAATATTCAAGCAAGTTTTTTCACATAAATGGTTGAATTCAGCCTGTTCAATTGGGTTACAGTAATCATTGGATATTTATTTTATTGACATTTATTATGTTAAATAATTACAATGTTAAGGAAAATTATATACATATTTGTTTCTCTATTTTATAAAATTGGTATTTTGCTGTCAGATAAATTAAAGATTGAAAATAAATTAGGATGCCAACTAATAACAATAAAATAAATGATATGATTTATTATGGATTATGCTCCTATTTTTTATGCTATAATAATCTTTTGTATGCCATATTATATAAGATTGGACATAGCTTTGTAATTTGAAAAATTCATGTATAAACCTTGTTATAATTCATTAGAATAGTGTTTTCCAAGTATATGAATACTCGAAGAAAACTATATAATTCGTCAAATGGAAATACTCTTATTATGAAGGAATGTATTGAGATATTAATACTTGTCGGAATTCCAAATCAAAAGATTCGAAGCCTACTTATGTATTGGAATACACTCTTGGAGGACCTACATTTTATTAAAGGTTCTAAGAAAATGATAAGTATAACTCATTAAAAAAGGGAAATCTAACTTTGTGGAAGTTGCAATTAAGTGCAAAGAAGTAAAGTGGATAAGGAATTTAATTTTTGTAAAATTTGATTTTGGCCTAGACCAATGTCACCAAGATATTTGCATAGTGATATTGCATCTTCTCTATCACTGGTGTACGGAAAATGTACATTGATAAATCTAAGAACATTGGATTTAGATATTTGCTTATATTGTGTACAATCTATAACCATGTAGTGCTCTTAAATATATTGAGATGTATTGCCAAACATGATTTATTTTACCTAGGATAACTAAGTGGTGGTAACAAATTAGTTTGATAAAGCAAATCTCAGATGAAATAGAATGGGATAGACTACTCCCATTTATTATGACAAAGTTTTCTTAGTTTGAGTTGTCTTACTCAAAATTGGTTTATTTCATGAAAGACGTGATTTAACTAATTTTGGACTCATACCACTATAGCAATTATATTTGCATATGTCCTTTGTCATTGTATTATGTTATATCATGTCTTGATTATATTTATTGATTTGACACATAAAGAACTAAATTCCTAAGAAAACTAGTATAAACCCTTTTGTGATAATGAATTATACCTGAAATGTGGGGATATATATTTGAAATAGGATTATCATGCATTGTACAAGACCATACATAATTTAAGTGTATGTAGTCTTAAGTAGGTTTAAATATAATCCTAATGATCTCTTTGGAATATTGATGCTAGTTGAATATTTGATTCTGATAGAGACATGTATCCTTGGTGGCACTATGGTATCTTAAGATTTCAACAAATAAATAGATTTAAAGAGAACATTCATTATTGATTCAAAGTTTATAGCATTAGCAAGCAATTGTTGACAAAGAGGTATTATGATTTAGGAATTCATTATGTAAAACATTCATGGCCTCAGCCAGTGAGTGCAAAATAATTGCACTATGAAAGTAAAGCTATACTTCTAGAGTGTGCAATGATATGCGTAATGGTAATTTCAGACATTTTGGTTTGAGGGACTCATAAATTGAGTATGTTTTAACTGAAAGGCAATCTTTTTAAAAGGGTATTGTAAAGAAATATTTGGAGATTATCCAAGGGGATGGGAACACCTATATATTAAGATGACAATGGTGTGAACCCAACCTACATTCAAGTTCAACGGAAAAAATAAGCCATAGAAGTGAATTGTATGCATTAAACAGAGGGCTAATAATATCTCTAATCCATCCACTGTTAGTGCATGTCTGTATGGTTAAAGTAGGGTGAGTATAAATACTCTTAATGGGTCTATATCTATATAGAAGAGTGTAGTTTTTGCAGATACACTTCAGTTAGATTCACTTATGTAATTGTGAAAGTGAGGCTGCTTCCTTTGAGACTAAAGGTTTGGTCTACTAGAGCACTTACTAAATAGGATAAGAGCACAATGTCATAAATGTGTTGGCTATGCTTGAACACTAGTAAGGTGAATTGTGTGTTTAATATATTTGATTTACTCAAAACGGTGTCTTTAGTTCAAAACTACGGTTACTAAACTTTTAAAATAGTGGAGGATTGTTGGATATTTTTAAAGTTGAAGGCATGGTCGATCAAGAATGCTAGGTCCAATCGAGCATCAATCAAGAATATGTTCAATCGATTGAGAATATTCTTGATGGATTAAATCGGTTGAAACAAATAATTGAACGTTGCAATTTTTTGAGATTCGTTCATGGAAAAGTGTGCAGACGCGTCCAAGGTGTCTATAGACATTCAAACCTATTTGTTTCAATAGAAAAGACTGTCTAGGATATCTATAAACAAATCTAAAGGTGTTTCTACAATTTTATAAAAGAAGGGCATTCCCACACGTAAAGATATACTTCAAGATCTTTTTTTCTCTTTCATTTCTTTCAAACCTTTGTATTCTTTGTGAAAACCCACTAATCTCTCATTATATACATTTTTTGAAGATTAACATCAAGTGTTTAAGGGTTGACCTTTCGGTACTACAAACCGCCGATCAATAACACAACTTCGGTTGGGCCCGTTTTATACTAGAGATGAATTGTTGTTACTCGTTGTAGTACTCTCTGTATCTTTCTTTAAGATCAGAGTAAAGGGTAAATATCGTCTTAAGGAAAGTATGATCCATAACTCAAGCATTGTCATCACTTTTATGTCGCACTAAATTTCTAACGTCTATTTGGCTTGATGCGTTTTTGAGAGTGAGTACTTGGCTCACTTCAAAGAGTATACTACAAGAAAATTGGTCATTAGCGACCAAATTATTAGCAACGACAAACAGTCATTGCTAATAAGTGCTTATTAGCGACAATTATATGTGGTCATCACTAATAATGTAAATTTTTCATTTGCTAATAACAATATATTAGCGACGATAAATATGTTGTCACTAATAAGTGATTATCTACGACGACTTCATGTGGTCATCACTAATAGTGCAAATTTTGTACTTATGTTACTTTTAGCGATGACAATGGGTCATTGCTAATAAAAATATATTAATGACGATAAATAGGTCGTCACTAATAAGTGATTATCCGCGACAACTTTGTGTGGTCGTCGCTAATAAGTGATTATCCGCAATAGTGCAAATTTTGTACTTTGCTAATAAGTGATTATCTGCAATGATTTTATGTGGTCATCACTAATAGTGCAAATTTTTTACTTCCCTAATAAGTGGTTATCTACAACAACTTTATGTGGTCGTCGCTAATATAAGTGATTATCCGTGAAGACTTTATGTGGTCATCACTAATAAGTGATTATCCACAACGACTTTATGTGATCGTCGCTAATAATGTAAATTTTGTACTTCACTAATAAGTAATTATCTGCAACGACTTTATGTAGTCATCGCTAATAAGTGATTATCCGTGATGACTTTATGTGGTCGTTGCTAATAGTGCAAATTATGAATTGTTTTATTTTTTGATATTTTGTTAAATTTTACTTATGTTTGAAGTTAAGCATGGTTAGAACATGTAAATTGATGGTAGAACCCAATTGGACATGAACCGTCCACTTATAATTATTTTTACTACTATTTTTTTTATTAAATATCATTATTATTTTCTATAATTTTTATTATTTTATTTTATATGCTCAATAATTATTTGATAAAAATATATTAATTTCATATTTTAAGAAGGAAAATTTGTTAGATCGGACCCAAGGTTTGCTGAAATTGCCAAATAGCGTGGTAAACTAAAACCGTACCCAAAATAGACTTTTAAAGGGTAAAATTATAAAAAATAAATGGTTAATTATAGTTATTAGTTTTTTTTGTTCTTTTTTATCCCTGATTATTTGTCAAATTTGCTAAATGAACTGATTTGAACATAAGGGAGATGGCAGAGAGAACTATTCATAGTCCCCGAACAGATGGAATGTTTACTCCAGTTGTTGTCTTGGGGGCTACAAGTACATCATACCTGTACAGCCTCACAGTGCCCACAAGAAGTACACCTCCTCTCGCATCTTAGCATTATTTATTGCTATTTTGATCAAAGGGGCACAAATTGAAAGTACCAAAATTTCCTTGCGACATAACCAATTCTTAGTAATTAATTAATTTTCCAAATTCGAGTTTGAAAATCTCCACTTAAAATTATCCATGAAAAAACCATAAAAAGAGACCAGTGATCCAAATTAATTAATTTTCCGTTGACTATTTCTTCTTTTATTCCCATAAACTTCGATCGGTTGATGTCATCGACATTAAAAACGGTTGAATTTATTCAATACTTTTTTTGTTTGGATTTTTAGGGTTTCTTCTTTTATCATCACACCGACGACATTGCAGAAATTACTGAATCGGTTTGCCTAGGGTTGTTTTATGGAATTGTTTAAATGTAGGTCGTAGGAATCCACATTGATGGATACTGTTTTGTTAATGGAATTGAGAAGATCAATTTTGTTGTTTTCATTTGGATCAGTGGAATTGATGTTAGGGAGCGGAGGGGAAGGTCAGATAAAGCGGTTAAGTGGCTTAGAGATGAGATATGAAAGATAGATTTGAGGGTTTACAGTTGATGTATGATAAGCTTCCACCTTCTGTGCTTCCAAAGAATCATCTACAAGTGTGGTTCATTCGTGTGTTCAAGTATTTTTCTATGGACATACATTGTTCAGCTAGTGGCTATTAGGGAACTCTGGCATCCACACTCCCTTATAGGTTATTGAACCAACAAACCAGGTTTACACACTTCACACCCTATGGATAAGGCTATTTCAATTGTTGCTCCAATGCCTTGACCGCTTCTCCATGCAAGTGAGTTATGTTGTTCTCATATTTTCCACAGCAATTAACCAAAAATAATTCATCTAAAGGAAAAATCATTGGAACAGGGGAGGACCACCTAATGACCGTGGAAGAGAGATGAGGTTAGAGATTAAAAAAAAGAGTAATTGTACCTTACAAAAATCCATTTTGAACAAAGTTTTAGTTTACCACACTATTTGGCAATTTCGACACACTTTAGGTCAGATCTGGCAAATTTCCCTTTTAAAAATAATAAGTTAGTAAATAGTTATTTTTTATAATTATATTATTTTATATGCTTACATATTAATATCTATTTATTTTATAAAAATATTTATTTATTTTTATATTTTTAAATAAAATACTTATTTAGTAAAAAAATTATTATGATTTTATTATTTCATATACTCTCATATTAATTTTTATTTTTATAAAACATTTATTAAAATTATTTAATTTTTATATATTTTTAAAAAATATTTATTAGGAAAAAATTAATTTTTACATGCTCACAAATTTTTTATATATTCCTTACTTATATATTAATTTTAAAAAAATATGTAAAAAATATTTATTTATAATATGCTTAATATCTATGACGAGAAATAAAGTCATTGTTGATATGTGTTATCGACGACGACTTTATTTGTCATCACGGAATGGACATGTACCACTCCATTACCAATCAGAATGTGACATGTTGCCTGATAAAGGGTGGTTGAGTCAATACACATGGTTCAAAAGGAGGGTATTACGGTAAATACATAATGGATAATCACTTGTGTATTTATTAATATACCCTTTGTCTTAGCAATACTTCTAGCGACGACATTATATTGTTGCTAATAAATTTTTATCAATGTCGATGTTCTGTAGTCGTCGCCGATACTAAAAAATCCATGGGATATGCTATTTACACCTCAAGTTTTTTTGAACTTACCTCACTTAAACCCTTTTTTTTGTTTCTCCAAAATACCCTAATA
>JAOXJP010112260.1:0-14082 GCA_025762735.1 Platanus orientalis
ACGACTGTGTTTATATATATATATATATATATATATATATATATATATATATAAAAGATCATGCTCAAGCTCTAAACCCAAAACTCAAGTTACCCTGTTACACACCTCCCCTTTACTTTCTCAAACCTAGTGAGACACTCTATTTCTCTCTTTGAAAATATAAATAAAAAGGAATATAATATCATGCTCAAGCTCTAACCCCAAAACTCAAGTTATCCCGTTACACACCTCCCCTTTACTTTCTCAAACCTTGTGAGAAACTCTATTTTCTCTCTTTGAAAAAACTTTATTTAATCTCTTCAATTTGTTGAAAGACAAAGAGTAAACTCTTTTGTTTTTCTTTCATTCTTTGGTGAAAAAAAACCATGTTTTCTCTCTGTAAAGAAACGATTTTTTTTTCCTCTTCTTTCTCAAGGAGAAAATTATCGTTTCTCTTAATGAGCCCAAAACTGGCTCTGAAACTCTTTTTTAAGTGTTCTCATTATGACCTAAACCTATTTTAAATACGAATCCGCTTCCTTGCAAAGAAGCAAGAACAACTCAATCATTTAAAAGTTCTCATCCATCTTATCAAGACCAACCTCAACGACTGAAAGACAAGGCATTAAGCATGTGTTATTGACAGGCTGGGATTTGGTGCACCCCCTAAAGAACGCCTAAGGTCCACCCTGCATCAGGGTCAGACACATCAGTGCTGAAAAAGTGATTTACTTTTTGGGGGTGCTTTTCACATTTTGGCACTGATGTGTCCGGCCCTGATGCAGGGCGGACCTTAGGCATTCATTAAGAGGGCACCAAATCCTGAGGAGTTTTCAACTGGGACTGGCAGATATGGAGGACAGAACATATGAAATGGAGTCTAGACCCTCTACAGTCGTTAAACTACATTAACGTGCTGTCATTGTTAATCATAAAATAAAAATAAAAAGTGCGGTGATTGTCTACAGTCATTAAACTACATTAACATGCTGTCATTGTTAATCGTAAAATAAAAATAAAAAAAGTGCTGTGATTGTCTACATATTTTAAAACACCCGTCCACATTTGGTATTTTTGTCCATTTGTCGTATTGTAAAGAATCACAGCATGTTAACATAGTTTAATGACTATTGAGGATTTTGAGTCCATGGAATGGCATGTGAAAAACTCTTTTAACAGAAGACATACATATGACATATTGTGTGGTATATGGTACTAGAGAAATTGTTGGCGTATGATACAAGATCCTCTACAATTAAATTGATTGTGGTGGGTGTGCACTGCCGTTCGTAATCACCACATCCACCTGTTTGGGAGAATACCCGTTTGTTTTGGGAACATGGCTAATGCGAAATGACTATGCATGCCCACCACAATCAGTTTAGTTGTAGAGGATCCAGACTCTTGGTCTATGGGTCAAATCAGTGCAATGGGCCTTATATGGCATACCAAAAGGATGTTCTGTTCGCCCCCTTACTAGGGGTGTATGCTCATTGCAAAAATTGCATTGGTTCCACACACCCCCTCTGTGAGGGGACAAAGGTACATCTTGAACAGAACATCCTTTCTCTATGGAACTCATATCATTTGCACCGAGGAAAAAGTGCGCCGTCACAAACCGAGACACAAACAGGGTGGTGGGGCCATGGCGGTGCACTTTTTCCTCAGCACAGAGGATATGAGTCCTTCTCTCTGGCATATAAGTTGGAGTTGGAGAGTTAGGGCATGGAGTATCTTGCCTTGTCCAGAAAGGCTATTGCTTGGAGATATGAGTGGGACTTTTAAGTCTAGCTTGATAGTAATAACCGGTCTACGGGGTAAACACCTTTCCGAAATACCAATGGTTCATCTTGGAAGACCATTATTATATTGTTCTTGTCAATCCCATAACTACTTTTTTGAGCGTCTCTTACGGCAGGGTTTCTTTTGGAACAATTGTCTCTCTCGTGTCTTAGGCTCTTGATGTGGAAGTGCACATCTTTCTTCTTCTATGTTTTGTTTGGAAGAAATACTAATATAACTCCTTTTTGTAAGAGATCACGTGCGTGTGTAACTGCTTTGTCCAGATAGGCTATTGCTTGGAGATGTGAATAGAATTTTAAGCCTATCTAGTTAGTTCTAGCCGGTCAATAGGGTTAATTCCTTCTTTTTGAATGCCGTTGGTTCACCTTGGAAGGTCATAACAGCTAATTTTTTTACTGTATCCTACGGTACCGTGGAGATTCTTTTGGAACAACGGTCCCTCTCGTGTCCAAGAGTCTTGATTGTGGAAGAAATGCACACTTTGAGAGTACATTTTTTTAATCGTATTGAAAAAAGAAAACACATTTTTCTTCTTTTATGTTTTATTTGGATGAAATTTTGGGTCACAAAGAACTGAGCTAGCGGCTCAGCTTGGAGATCGGCTTGTCACAAGAGCTGAACCTAAGCCTCCATTTGAGTTCATTTAGTTCAACAAGCTTAAACCGAGTTGCATTAGGCTCAGCTTGTTAAAAAACATGGTACTCTTTTTATTTAAATTAAATTATTCATATATATTGTTTTATATAATAATTGATTTGATTTAAATAAAATAAATTCAAATATATATATAATAGATAACATGTGTCAAATCTGAATTATCATTTATGAAACTTTAGATAAAGTTGATTATGACAAATGCACTACATTTTGGTAACAATCATTTGTATTATAATGACAAATAACTATTTTATATTTTGTTAGGTATTTGATTTTTTTTCAGAATTTGATGCCTTTTTGAATGCCTACTTTTTGAAGCACTATTTTTTATTTTTATTTTTCACTTCAAATAAATGAATTGATATAAGTTATGTGATTGCATATTAATAAAAACACATAATGTAATGTAATTGCATATTGGTCAGAACACTGGCTGGTGACTACGAATAATAAAATGAACTGAATTGAGTTTGAACTCAACTCAACTCTCAATGACATACTTGTATCTATTTGCTCAAAGGGTGCTCGAAAAGAAAATGGTAAAAATCTGAGAGAAAATCAGATCTTCTAACCATTTAAATCGGAATATCAGAAAATGAATGAAAGACAAAAGTATAGCTTGATTGGAAAATGAAGTGATTTTCCAACTAACAAAGAGGTGCCTCTTAGAAAATTCTCATTTTGAAAATTTCTTAAAGGTTGCGTTTGACAGCCACCTATAATGCAATCATTTCTTTTGAGTTTCCCAGGCTTTTGTAGCCACAGTGGGATGGTTTCGCAATGAAACCATTCAGATTTACACCAATGTGTGCCTGATAACATTAATCATTTCATTTGATAGAAAAACCTGAGATGACTTCATTTCTAATTGTAGTTAACAAATCAGTATAAATTTGAATTAGATCATTACAAATCATCACCTCATGGCAATAAATGCCTTAGAAAACTCAAATGAAAAGATTACATTTCAGGTGACTGCCAAACAGGTTATGAATAAATTTAAATTTTCATAGCAAACAAACTCAACTTCTATTTTCTTTTAACCTTTTGTTTTTTTACCAGGTATCACATCCTCCGTGATGCAAGACACTCCCATCTCTTGTGCCCTGGTGGATGCGGCACTGCCTCCTGGTAGAAGTGATCTTGGGTCCGAGCCTGAATCATAGGGCCACCAAAAAGAAAAACCAAAACAAAGGAATTGCTCTGTAACCAAAAATTGTTTGTGACCATCAAGTACACGCCACAAGTTGACGTCAAAAAGGGCGTTCAGTTAAAAAGGTAGTGCAAAAATCAAGACACCAAATTCAAAAAGTCACAGAGTATCACACACAACATTGGGTACAGAACATTATTGTTCAAACCTGAAACAAAATTAATAAATAAAATAAGCATATATTATTTTTTTATTATACAAAACTACATTTTATAAAGAAATGCTAATAAAATATTCATTTGAATTTTTAAAATTTTTATTAAATTACAATTTTAGCAAAATTTAAAATCTAAAATAACCAAAATTTGACCAGAATTTCTAATTTTGGCTAAAATTAATTTCTTTACAGATTTTTGTAAAATTTTAAATTATACCCTCGACTTTCAATGATTCAGATTCAAAATCTCACTCTCAGTAGAAACTAGGTACTACCGTAGTAACGGTACTACCGAATCCTCCTAATCCTCTCCTCCGTAATGATTGATCGAATTCAAGATAACAATTATCTTAATTCTCATATAAAAAAATGTAGAATCCGTTAAAACAGAATAACAACGGCTAGACCCACCCGTCTCTTCATTCCCACCACTTTACCGAAGCCCAAAGTTTTCACTTAACTTCTATAAATTGAATCCCGAATCGAAAACGTCTCCCCACTTCATTTTTTTCTTATTTCAAAGCTCTCTTTCTTGTTTCTACTAAAAAATCTCCTTTCCCTGTTATAAAGAAGTGATGGAGCTGATTCCTTGTCTTCCAGACGAGATCGCTCGCGAATGCTTAATTCGAATTCCGTTCAACCAGTTCTCGACGGTCACCGCCGTTTGCAGAGGCTGGAAAGAAGAGATTGAATCAGTGCAGTTTCACCGGCAGAGGAAGGCCGGCGGCAAGAGTCGGCCTATCTTTGTGCTGGCACAGGCCGAGCCTAATCGAGCGTTCGGTGCGGTGAAGTGCCCGGCGACACCTGCCTACCAGCTTACCATTTATGAGCCGGTTACCGGAATCTGGGGTAAGCTGCCGCCGATTCCTGGATTTTCCGACGGATTGCCTCTGTTCTGCCAGGTCGCCGGAGTTGGCCGGAAACTGGTGGTGGTCGGTGGCTGGAATCCGGCGACTTGGGAAGTATCGAAATCTGTGTTTGTTTATGATTTTGTGTCTGATTCGTGGCGGTGTGGGGCCGACATGCCTGGTGCATCACGGTCGTTCTTCGCTTGTGCATCGGATTCTGATCGGACGGTGTTTATTGCCGGAGGGCATGACGAGGAGAAGAACGCGTTGAGATCTGCGATGGCGTATGATGTGGTGAGGGACGAGTGGGTCCCACTGCCTGACATGGCGACGCAACGAGACGAGTGCAAGGGGATATTCCACGGTGGCAAGTTCCACGTCATCGGCGGTTATTGTACGGACATGCAAGGTCGTTTCGGGAGAAGTGCGGAGGCTTTTGATGTCACCACGTGGCAGTGGGACCAGGTGGAGGGGAACATGCTAGAGACTGACATTTGTCCAAGGACTTGCGTAGCGGATGCTGATGGGAAGTTGTACAGGTGTAGGGCTGCCCATGTGGCTGCTCTAGATGGTGCCACCTGGAAGGCAGTTGCTGAGTTACCTTTGTGTGTACGCGTGGGCCCGTGTTTGGTTGCGTGGCAGGGAGAGCTGTTGGTGCTGGGATCAGCGAGGTATGGTGGGCCTCACATGGCTTACTTGTTGGACCTCCAGCATTACACGTGGACAAAGGTGGATGTCCCGGAGGAATATTCAGGCCATATTCAGGCTGGGTGTTGTTTGGAGATATAAGCAAAAGTTGTTTTTGTGGTTTGGGTGGTTGAAAAAATTAAGCAGAAGTTGTTTGAGTGTAAAAATGAAGCCAATTTTGTTGTCTTCTTTTCTTGTACATAAAAACTATTTTCGAATTTTGGAACAGTAATTCTATCAAGGTATGCTATTTGGGATTTTCACTTAAAAAGAAAATGCTCCCCTTATCTGAAATTTAAATTGAGTGGGTTTGTACCTTAATCCTGGCTTAAATTAAATGTGTTATGTTTAACATGTGTTGTCTCTTTTAATACCTAAAATTTAGAAAGATAACAGTGTGTCTAAGCATAAGATTATGTAAGATTGTACCTCTTCTTTTTTTTTCCGTAAATTTTTCTTTGTTATTAGCAATAGAAAACATAAATTGTATTGTATTGTAATAATAACTTTTTTTTGTGACACCTAATAATCCTCACTAGAATATAGCTTCCGCAAACAATTTCAAAGAGCTTTGCATGTGCCAAGTATGAGGAAAATATATAGTTTTTAGGAATGTTTAACAATAGGGGAGTAGATCTTAAAGTGATTAATATTGGTGTGATGAATGTGTGTTTACATCATGGGCTGATACGTGATGCGTATAGGAAACAGCCATTAAAAAAAAAGATACTCAATTCAAAAAGTAGTTATCGAAAAAGAGGCACCAAATTAGAGAACACATTGTGTGTGAGTTTGTGCTATGCATCAGTTAGAGAATACCGTTTCTTATAAACAAGACATTAATTGAAATTCTCACTTCATTAAAACCCAAATTTATATCTAATCATACTACTTCTGTATTTATGTCATTAACCATTTAACTTCTACCGTATTCAGATTACTATGTTTCACAATATAAAACGGCATCTAGAAATCAAAAAAAATGTTTTTTTTTTTTTTTAATTCTTCTTTTACTTATAAATATATGATATAACCCTAAGGGGTAGTGCACTTGGCCAAGGATCCAATGTATCTTCTACCGTATTCAGATTAGCTTCTTGTACACCGTTCAAGTGTTTCCAAATCCATAAACATAAAGAAGTTGAAAATGAAATGTTTTGAATATCAAGGGATCTAATGTATACAACAAAACAGGCTCCCATTATCAAAATAGCTCTCCTTTGTTCTCTTCCCCAACTCCTACGACCACGGCAGGTATCTTACTTTTGTGAGTGGTCGCACCACAAAATGAGAAGTTTTTTTTTGGGGGTGATAGAAAAAATTAAGCAGAAGTTGTTTGAATGTAAAAATGAAGCCCCAAACCCTCAACGTCCTTCTCTCATTTCCCTTCTCTAGCTAGACCACCTTCTTTCAAGACAACTGCAGCATCCAAGTTAGATTATCTTTACGAGATTGAATATCTCCCTAAAGATTCCAAAGTTCCTCCATCCTAATTCCCTGTTATTAATCCCTACAATGTTTACTGTAAACCCCAATCTTCCTTTAAAAAGAAGATCAGAAAGCTTGTTGGAGCTGATCACCCCAGCCCTATCAAAGAATATGTGCAAGCTTCAAAATTCTCAGAACATTCCATCTTTGCAGATGGAAAGGAGCAGTTTTTGTCCATCGATCTTCCCACAAATCTTCTTCCCCAATGGATCCGCGAAGAATATTCTCATATCCATATTGGAGCCATCAAACTTGCCCTCACATTTCACGGTAGAAAAGGACGCCCTGTTGTCTCTAACCTTGCAGTCTTAGATACAAGATTCAGACTGTACCCCCATGCTACACTAGGCACCATTTCATCCACCCTTAATGCAGGCACAGTATTTATCATATTGGTTCCCAACTACAATATCTCCCTGCAAGACCCCCATGCTTTAGACTGCCTAAAAGTACAAGTTCAAATCTTGGGCACCCCACAGGTAGCCACGGCGGTTGTGACTACCCTTCACTATTAGATAGCCTACAGAGTCCAGAACCACTTATTTGATATCCCGGTTCCAGACTTTGTCCAGACCCAGGATGCCCTGTTCCTGAAAATTGATGCAGCGGCTGTCCCAACCTGTACTTATGTTCCCCGACAGCTAGCCACAGAAGACCTTAAAGCTCTTCTTCCAGCAAAATGGACAACATAGTATGAGAATTTCCATGGTCGAGCAGAAGCCATCTCAGCTACAGAACTTGTCTACACTAGGAAAGCATATGGAACTCTAGAAACCAGCTTTCAACATCATGAAGCCGCCACCACCGAGAATCCTTTCCCCTCAGAAGTACTGGCCTTAGAAAGAGTAACCAGTCACCAAGATTGTGACTGTACCTGCCCCGACTGCAATGCCGACTCTTACCAAGTTGAGTTGGACCTTGAGTATGAAAGACAATATCTCTCCAGGCCCCAAAGAAAAAAAACTCCTCAACAAATTCTCCAAGAAAGATATGAGGCAGGTGACCCTGAGGTGGGACTTTTAGGAGAACCATCCGGAAAGTTTGATTTTTATGTTCTCTATCCAACATCCAAACCATCCCAGACTTCTTCTTTGCCCCCTGACAATTGGGGCCAACCTAACCATCCTTTTCATCATTCCCCGATCCTTTCCCCATATTATCAAAAATCTCTTTCCTGTCTTCACCAAGCCCAGCCCAAAGACCCCATTGCTCCTGCCCCTCTTATTCTTAATTGTTGTATGTTCTCCCTTGGTACAAGCTCCTACAATGAGCAATTTCCCTCCCTTGAGGATTTTGAATTCCCACAGCAGAATACCAAACATACCTAGAAGATCAAAACCCCAGTAGGCAAAAATCCTGATGGATCACAGAAAAGAGTTTCTCCTACAGAAGCAGCCCTCAACTGGCAGGCTGAAAATGCTGTTAAGCAAAACGTTGTGCTCACAAGAATTCTCTAAAATCAAACCAGAATTGAGAAGACAGTCACCAAGCAGCTCACTTCTCTAGAAGTCTTGATCCAGGATCTCAGAGAAAAAATCACCCAGCTCAAAGCAGAGCTGTCACACATAGCCCGAACAGTAAAAGATTGGTACCAAGCCAATGAACTCATCAGGGCTAAAGAAGCAGAAAAGAAACATCTAGAAAACCAGCTCAGAAGCCTGGAACAAGCCCAGCAAAGGGAGCAGCAGGCCAGTTCATCATCCACATCATCCTTCAACTCACGATCCACTTCAGACTTGGCTAGATCAACCTTCCAACCTCTCCCATCCTCCCCATACATACCCAATTTAGGGTACCAACCCCTTTCAATACCGCCCCACCAATCTACCTCACTGTTCCCCTCCCCCCATTACCAAAAGCTTACGCCACCACCACCATTCCAAATCAACCTCCTCACCCCATCCTCTTACCTGTATCCACATTCCCAGGCCCCAACAAAACCCCCAGCCCCCCCTCCTCCACCTGACCCTACTACAGGTGCCTCCACCAGACCCCCACCAAACCTCTTTCCACTAGAACCATTCAACCCTCTTACATCCTATCTTAACCTCCTTACCGTACCTGCCCCTCCTTGGAGCAGTCCCCCCTCCCCCACCCCTACCCCTTCTCATACCAACCTCCTTAATACCTTTAACCAACTCATGATGGACACAGATGAATCCTAGCCCCAGCCAAATGTCACCGAGCCCAATATCACTGAGCCATACGAAGAAACAACATCTCAGGCCTCAGCACCACCTGCCCCCCTGGATGCCAACCGCTTCTTCACTCTCGAAGATCTTCCCCCATCCAAATGGAGAACCTGCATTATTGAAATGCTTGCCTAGGCCCAAGTTCAACTCCAGAAACCATTTGCTACACAGGCCACAGTGATTACCCAGATTCCCCCTAGACTCCTTGGGAGACTCAAAGACTGGTGGACCAACCTAGGGAAATACATGCAATTACAAGCGCTGCAAAGTCCCAACATCGAAACTTTCTTGACTCACATCCATAATGAATTTGTGGGCGCCCAGTTCTACCATACTGACCAGCAAAGAGAAGAGTATCTCCAGATGAAATGTTGTTCCTTTCAAAAGAAAGATCTCGAGCGACACTACAGCAATATGTCTACTAGATTCTATGCTATCAATAGCCTCGATGACACCAATCTAAAACATGCATATTTGAACTCGCTCCCGGATCCCCTTGGTAATGAAACATCCAAGCTACTTGCCACCAAGAATCTGACTGTTACCACAGCATATTTAGGGGAAATTTACCAAAATGCCCTTTTGGCTCTTGAAAAGTTTTGCAACACCTCCAAGTTTCTCAAGTAGATTGAAACGATGGGTAAGAAACTTGGCACGGCCTACACCGACTCCAGCTTCTCCATCAAATGCAAGGATCACACTCTCTGTGATTGCAAAACTACAAAAAGAAACCACTTCAAAAAGTTTTCTGTGCGGGAAAAATCCTCCCTTCCTCGTTGGCAATTCCTCAAAAAGAAAAAATTCAGAGGCAAAACCTCAAATTCTTGCTTCATCTGCAAAAAGAAAGGTCACTTTTCCCGCAACTGCCCTAAGAAAGAGCGCAGTGCCCATTTACTGCAGCAAGCCCAGCAATTTGCTGATTCAGACCTTTTTGATATTAAGTCTCAATTTTCTCTCAAGGATTCATATTCCCCTGACTCTCTTCTGGCCCTTCTATATTACTCTTCCTCTGACGAAGAGGATCCACAGACCCAGCAACCCCCCCACAGTATAATGCAGACCTCATTGCTCCATCCCACTTGGTCCAACCAACCCCTACAGCACAAATTACCATCAGACCTGAACCATTTGCTTGACCCATCCCAGTCATAGCCTATTTTGACACAGGAGCAGCAGCCTCTCTCATCAACCCATCCTTTCTCCCAGATACTCATTGAAAGACCACTAACCTCACTTTCAGAGCTGTCAATGGTGATTTATTCAAAATCACCAAATCAGTAAACCCATTACCATCCAATTGTTCCCCAATCTCAGGATCCAGCACCCAATTCTTGGCTGCCCACTCACAGGGAAAGACCTGCTCATTGGCTTTGACATCCTTCACCAACCCCCATCCCTCCGATGGAATCGTCATGGTCTTACCTCCCCGCCCCATTTCCTCCCATGGACCAACATACCCAACCTATATCACTTATCCTATGACCCCATTCTCAGTTACTCCAATCAGCCTGTGCCACTTCCCATTCTGCCTTCCACCATGATCAGCCTCTCTGGAAAAATGAAACGTTCTTTGTTCAACTCCCATTCAAGCTAAATGAAGATGCTAACCCCACCACTGCATCTCATCAAGGGATGGCCCCAGAACTGTACAAACAAGCTACAGCTGAGCTCGTTCATTTACAAGCTGAGGGCCTCATTGAGCCCACTTCATCACCTTGGCCTTGTGAAGCTTTTTATGTCAACAAACGAGCAGAGCAAGTACGAGAGAAGCTCCGGTTGGTGATCAACTACCAGCCCCTCAATTGTTTCCTAACTGATTCAAAATTCCCTCTTCCACAGAAGGCAGACATGTTCCAACACCTCAAGGGTGCCAATATCTTTTCAAACTTTGACCTCAAATCTGGTTTCTGGCAACTTGGCATCCATCCCCCTGACAGACCAAAGACCGCCTTCTCTATCCCTAACCACCATTTCCAGTGGAAGGTCCTCCCCTTTGAACTCAAAACAGCTCCTTCTCTCTTTCAGCAAGCCATGGTCCGAATCTTTCAACCCATCCTTCCCCACATGCTTATTTACATTGATGACCTCCTATTTTCCCCTATCCCTGCAGACCATTACCAGCTCCTTCACCAATTTGCTTCCCTAGTTCACCAATACGGTATCATGCTGTCAGAAAAAAAATGGAGATTGGAAAAAATGAAATTGATTTTGTAGGAATCCACCTACGTAATGGCCAATATACCCTCCAACCCCATATCTCCACAGCCATCCTCAACTTCCCTGACAAGCTGCCCACCCAGAAAACTGTCCAACAATTCCTTGGACTAGTCAACTACATGGCAGATTTCATCCCCCACATAGCCCGCCCTTGTGCTATTCTATCATCCCTTCTATGAAAAAACCCTCCCCCTTGGTCCCCCCGCCACCTTCAAGCGGTCCAACAGCTCAAACATCACTCCAAGAATCTTCCCCCCCTCCACATTCTTGGCCACTCGACCCCCCGCATTCTGTAAACTGATGCTAGCATCATTACTGGGGTGCCGTACTTCTTGAAGACACTGACGGAAAGCGAAATGTTTGCCGATACAAGAGCGGGCCGTTCTCCTCCGCTAAAGCCCACTACCACTCCACCTTCAAAGAAATTCTAGCAGTCAAACGCGGCATTAAAAAATTCCAATTCCACCTTACCAGTCGCACCTTTACTGTCGAGATGGACTCCTCCACCTTTCCCAAAATGTTGCACTTTAAGCAGAAAGTCCTCCCCAACTCTTAGCTACTCAGATGGGCCGTTTGGTTCTCCCAATGGTCATTCTAAGTCAAGCACATCAAGGGCATCCACAACCATCTTACTGACCTTCTTTCCCGCAAACCCCACCTCTTCCAACAGACTCAGCCAAGCCCAGCCCCTATAGCCCTCCTTTGTCCTCTTACCCCGGTTCCCCCGGATAACCCCCTAACCCTCATAGCTCATCTCCCTCCTGATGTCCAGTCAGTTCTCATGACTTTCATCCAAAATACCCGTTGTACCCACAATTTCCATACCTACCTTGCTCTTCTATTACGGCGCCATGGTCGTATCTTTTCCCATATCCCACATCCCCAATATCCTTTCCTTACTCCTTTTACCATCCGTAAGTACTACCATCTTCCCAAAGAAGCCCTATGTTTTCTATGGTACCTCTTTGAGAAATTCCACATTGCCTTCATCTTTGATGTCCCTTTTGTCTCAGCCTACATTACCCAAGCCATTGTTAACCCTGCTTTTCCCCCACACCTTTCCCACTTCAAAACCTTACTTACCTGGTTCCACCCTCTTCTGGTTTGGCAGGCCATGTTCACTCCAATTCAAGCCCAGTTTGTTGTTGTCACATTCCACAATCCCACTGATTTTGTTCAAGACCTTGATGTTAATCCCCCTGAATCCTATTATGCCCATGATCCCTCTGCCAACCTCCAAAATTGGTGCACCTATCACTACATGACCCATAGGCACTTTCACCCTGCCACTTGGGATCTCTTCCAAGAATCCATGTGCGCTCTAAACCACACAAGCATCACCCATATTCCACCCCACATTCTGTCCAACCCTATCGCCCAAGATGGTTGCCTCGTATCCGATACACTTTTTGATGGATTGCTCCACTTCTTTGAATGGACAGGCCACCTAGGAGACAGCTCATCAGAAGAATCTCCTTTTACCGGGTATTTGGGTACAAGGGTACAAGTGATTCTGACTGAAGATGCTGCCAAATCACCCCCGCTCATGTGATCTCTATTCCACTATTCCACCTGTGAGATACCACTGCGCGCCAAAAGCCACATGGCGCTCCATCCGTTGTAAGCCCCTGCACGCCAATTACATCCTAGCGCTCCATCTGTAAAATATTATAGGATGATTTTAAGTTTGTGTGAGATCCGCCCCCTTGAGGATCTATAAATAAAGATGTAATGCGAGTGTGAAAGGCAGACTGGGGTGTGTCCAGATCGCCTATGCTTTCAGTTGTCTTCTTGTTTCAAGTTCAAGTTTTTAGTGTTTCTGTCTCAGTTGTATTTCATATGTTGTCTCTGCCTGTAAAGATAGTAGTGTACTGTTAATATATTTCGGCTCTATATTCCGGCTTATCTTTCCATTATCTTTCTATTTCTTCTATATAGAACCAGGAGAGAACATACAACAGTCAAGTGTGACTGGTGCAGGGGCGATGGGACCTCTGGGCTGAGCTTGGTGGAGACAGGAGAGTGCTTTTTGGTAATAAGGAGAAAGGATTGGCGGCGAGGATGATTATGGCCCCAATTGTCAGAGGGCAAAGAGCGAGGGGTTTTTTTTGGTGGTTTTGATGCGGGGTAGAGGACGTAAAAGTCAAACTTTCCTGAAGGTTCACCAAGGAGTCCTACTTCAGGGTCTCTTGCCTCATACCTATCCTGGAGAAGCTGTTGAGGAGATGTTTTCTTTTTGGGCTTGGACATGTATTTTCTTTCATATTCAAGGTCCAATTCAACTTGGTAAGAGTCCGCATCACATTCTGGGCATGTGCAGTCACAGGCTTGGTGACGGATTTGTGATGTTACCGAAGTATTTATCCTTTCTAAGGCCAAAACTTCTGAGGGGAAAGGAGTGTGGGTATTGGAGGCTTGGTGGTGTTGAAAACTGGTTTCCACCGAACCATCTATTTTTCTGGTGTAGACTGGTTTTGTTGCGGAAATAGCTTCATTGCACCCACGAAAATTTTCATACTGTGTTGTCCATGTTGTTGGAAGAAGGGCTTTAAGATCTTCTGTAGCTAGCTGTCTAGGAACATAAGTACATGTTGGGACAGAAGCTGCATCAATTTTTAGGAACAGAGCATCTTGAGCCTGGACAAAATCTGGAACCGGGATATCAAATGAGTGGTTTTGGACTCTGTAGGCTATCTGATAGTGAAGGGTAGCCACAACCGCCGTGGCTACCTGTGGGGTGCCCGAGATTTGAACTTGTACTTTTAGGCAGTCTAAAGCATGGGGGTCTTGTAGGGAGATATTGTAGTTGGGAACCAATGTGACAAATACTGTGCCTGCATT